>CAJPEX010001699.1:0-51477 GCA_905338405.1 Notodromas monacha
TGGGTTATTTTTCCAAATTGATAATTTTTTCATACATCTCCGATTCGCGATTTGCAATTTTCAAACCGGTTTCCTGACGCTGGAAAAAAATGAAATTCATGTACCTCTTGATATGAACAAATTGAATTAATAATTCAAAAAAAATATACTATTTTTTGGGTTCATCCAAGTGTCAAAAGTTCATTCCATTGCCCTGAAACCAAAGAAATTAACAAACGTCAGAATTTTATGTATATGGCTCGTTCATCAGAGACTTAAAAACACTTCACTTAAGGTATTGATTCCGTGGTTTTATTTTGTTTTCGGGGAAAAGTCCGCGATCAAGAATATATACAAGCGCGCGGCAAACATTTTTCTCTCTAAAAATGTCGTGTCACTCTATAAAGGTCAAAGACTTGTTTTACAAATTTGAAAAAAATGACAGAACACGCAAATAATATGGTTTACCACAGGGATGAAACTGCTGACGCGTCACGCGATTTTCTACATGAGCTGCATATTATACACGCAATTATTTTGTTTCTCCATCTGCAACATCAAAGATATTATGCTAAAGGTCAGCCTGTTACTGCTTTGAAGTACAGTACAGATATAAGGGTACTTATTTTATTATTATTGCGGCAACTTGAAAATGGCAGAATAAAACAGCGCAAGCATTACCAAGTTATATTATAAAGTTACTCTAGGAAGAAACTATGAGGAGTTTTTTTTTTTTAATCGTGGAGCTGTTTTCTTGCCTGAATTTTGCGATGTCGTCTCCTAGATGTCGTATCCGTCCTTCTACGTTGAGAAGGGTAAGAATGAAGTCGTCCACTTGGTGTTGAAAGAGCTTTTTTTGTTCCATTTGTTGCGCTTTTGTCCTTTCTTCCTCCCTTCTATGCAACTCTGCTTCTTCTCTGGAAAAGCAAGAAAAAATTCAAGTTGACTCTGTTGTCCAATAAAATACACGCAAGTAAAAATTATCAAATTATGTTTTCTTCAATACTTTGCAAAATGATACAAAAATAGCTTGGAGTAAGGAAGTCTTTCTAAAATATTCACAAGGCTTCCTGAGAAATAACTGCATCAAGATTTGGACTAATTCTGAGTATCATTCAGAGAGTCATGATTCATGAATGATATATTTAGGCTTATGAGGAATCAAGGGCAACCATAAGATTCCTTCTGGCTTTTGAATTCAAAGGTTCCAAGCCTCATGAATACCTTTCATCAATATACATATTTTGGAAATGATTTTCAAGCATTTTTATATCCACACATTTATCAAAGAGACATTCTCTCATGGATCCTGCAGGGATAAAGAAAAGCAGTTGCACTTGACATCCTTCACTCTGTCAGCAGTAAAAGACAATTAGGTGCTTGACTTCAGAGAAAAGCATCTTGCATTAATATGGGTGACCTTCACTCAAGGAAATAAAAACAGGGAACCGCTGCAGGGGGGGGGGGGAATACCATATCTTTCTTGAATAGAATGAAAAGGGCAATTTTGCTGTAGGGGAGATCCTTGCAACAAGTATAAATCTTTCTAGGTTAACAAGTAATTTCTTCACAATGATTTTCAGCTCTGTCTGAAGACTCACTTTTTTTTATCCCATAAGGCTTTCTATAATCAGACCAAAATATGGTTCCCCACAAAGAAATTACCTCTACAACGAAACTTTTTTGACCTTTGAATTTCTTTGTATTGAGTCCATTTGATTATATGATCAGTCAAATGAGAACTTGAAGGATCTTGATAATTTTTTCCAAGAGCCTTACAGTTTTAGTACTGTACAGTGTTAGGGACAAAAACTCATCTTTGAGTAATTACAGTATTAAATAATGAATTAATGAGCTAAAAATGGTGAAACTGACAAAATATTTGGAAAAATTCTGAAAACTTCGCATAAATAAAATCGGGACATCAACAAAACTTTCTCATGATTTGGGGAACCACTCCTGACACACATATATTTCTCAAGAAAACTTAAAGGATATACAGCAGAAATTAATCCGCAGTAGTTATTGAAAGAACTATTTCAACTTTTTTTTTTGCTACTTCATTGGAAGATATTTTTATTGCGTCGGTTGCCGTTTGCAATCAGAGATGTATTGCGAACATAATTTCCTTTTTGACCAGCACAAAAATAAATTGGAGTCTAATATCGCAAAAAATCGCACCTGATGAACAATAATTACAATTACATTACATTTGTTCGTCGTTGAGATCAATTTTCCCACAAAAGCTGTGATTTACATTTTTATGCCGAAATTTGCTGAAATATTTGTGTCCGACGCTGCGTCAGCTTTCAGTCATTTGTTCTATATATATTCAAACGTTATAAATAGAGGACGCTTTTTGTGACACGCTCGAGAGAAATCACAGTAAAAATAAGCGGAAATAGAACTGAATATTTTGTATTCAAATTGCTGTTTATTTTTGCAAGAATATTAGAGAAGAATCTGATGCTCCGGGGTCAAGAACCGACCTTGACCAGATCTGATGCAAGTTATTCCTAGAACTTTTTCATTCACCAAAAAGCGTCATTATATCTTGTGAGATGATCACATCTGATGTCAGAATTTTCAATATCGATTCCGCCTTTTCTGCCTTATAGGTGCAACAACCTGCTGATGGGAATGTATGAACACTGGTAAGATTGCGCGATTGGATTCATTGCTATAGGGGTTTCATTTATACCGGAAAGGGAATGGATTCGATAAAGAACAGCTTCATTTCCCGGAATGAATGTTTCCTTATCTTGTTGAGCTTCTTGGCTCTATTTGTACTTTTTACTTACTCAATCCATGATGAAAAAAACGGAAATCTTCCAAATTCAGGATATTGAGCGATAGTAGAGATCAAAAAATTGATTTCGAAAAAGCATAAATTTATTTTGCACAGTTTTGATCATGACGGTATTTTCTTTAGAATAAACGCTCCACATTAATTCAAAATACCAAAGTATAGGAAAATAATAAATAATGTATTAACTCAGATATTCAGCAAGTATTTTCCAATAAATCTTTATATACAGAGAACATCAAAATTCGCCTAAATCTTTTTATATGAAAAAGTTGATTAGATTGAAGAGAGTACAGCAGTGCCCTCCGCCTAACAGACCTCCCGCGTGTAAGGGATTTTTGCGGAACAGACCAGCTTTGCAAGCAGTTTTTCCTCCTGCCCAACAGACAAAATCCACAAAACAGACTTCTTTTGGTTTAAAATTAGTGTTGAAAATTGAAATTTTCAATTTTTATGTAATTGAATTTGTGTAAAGGAAGACCTCCCGCGTGTAAGGGATTTTTGCGGAACAGACCAGCTTTGCAAGCAGTTTTTCCTCCCGCCCAACAGACAAAATCCACAAAACAGACTTCTTTTGGTTTAAAATTAGTGTTGAAAATTGAAATTTTCAATTTTTATGTAATTGAATTTGTGTAAAGGACTTTTCATCTAACAGACTTGTCCCTTGCACAAATCAAGTCCATTAGACAGGGGTTGACTGTAATTTATGCTGTGATATATGAATTTTGTTGCAATCATAGAACATACATTTGAACTAGTTTATGCAATTACAGCATGAATTTGTCTACTAATTTCCCAGCAAAATCATAAAATAAATTGTTGTGCCTCAATAACAGACTCAATGCAACAAAAAGTACACTTGAAGTTTAGGCAAATATTTTTTGTTATGAAAGAAATAAGCAAGGCTAGTTTTACAAATTTGTTCCCTTGAAAAATTTCCAGGATACCCAGAAAAAGGTGTGGTAATGAAATTTTAATCAAAACAAGATTTTCTTGATCAGATTATGTCCATGATTGAAATCCTGCAAAGTTAAAATTTTTTTCTTTGAAACTCACAGTCTTTTCTTTTCAGCCTCCGCTTCCTTTGAAAGGCTGAACTGTTCACTTCTTTCATGAAGTTTTCTTGTCAAGTTCATGATAGCAGAAAATGGGTTGGAAATATCTTCTTCTTCTTCTGTCACTGGTTCCACAGCTGGTTTTTCTTCCTCCTCCTTTTGCCTGTTCTTCCTGAGGTAATCACCAAAGACATCAGTGAAGCAGGTGTTCTTGTCTTCCTCGTCTTCATCAGCATTTCTCAGGCCCAAAGCAAGGGTTTCTTCATCCTCTTCATCACTGAAATCCACTGTGAACTGAGGGATCTGCTTGAGATCTGGTTTCAAACGTTGGGTATCCTGGGCACATGCCATGCTCACAATATCCTGTATGACAAATTTCATGCTTAAATTGATTTTTTAAATTACCAAATTGGTTCTTGGCATATGGACAATAAGTCAAATATGAAGAAAATTAAATTGATTATAAGCATCATGAACTCAAATGCTCTGCCCCAATATTTGAGAATTGTCCCAATAGATGGGAACTTATTCTTCAATGTTTCAGGAAAAAGCCAGGATAGAGAATCGCTTTTAAAAATTTTGATAATTTTTGAAAAGTTGAGCTGCTGCCATGATCACAAATTTTAGTCTGAATAGCTTTTTGAAAATTTCATCTGATTTGTTTTCCTAAAATGGCTAATTTTGTGCTTTATATGCGGTTTTGTGTTTGAAGTCTGCTTTTGACTTGTGAGTGACTTATTCCAGTTATTCTTTGTGTTTAAAGTTAAAAGAAGCAAGGTTTAAAGGAATTTTTCAAGTGTTTTTCAACCACATGGGGAAAGTTAAACAAATTTCTCATTGAAGTCTACTTAATGAAGGTGCTGATCAACATGTGGAAATTCTGAAACATGGACACAGTTTTAAAATATTCAGGATGTGTGTATAAAATTCAATTTCAAAATCAGAAAAATGTAATTTTTACATGCGTTGAATTCACTCACTTTTAAACACTTCAGAGTTATGTTTGAAGCCTTGAAATAATAAATAATATCAAGCGCTTCCAAAAATTGAATGCGGATAATTTACTTTTTATTGCTTATGCCATAAAATCTCTACAGCTGAGATACGTGCTTGAAAAAATTATGATTGGCAGATTATGCTATTTTTGAGAATTATAGAGGTCCAAAAATTGAATCCGAACTCATGCTGAACTCTCGACGAATTTTTGGATCTTTAATTAGATAAATATACCGGTTATATTAAATTTGATATTATGACGTATGAAGTATATGTGGCATAATGCCAAATGTAATTGAAAACTCCTGGCGACAAAAAAAAAAAGAAAAAAAAGAACATGCCTGGAATTCCTTGAGGTTTCCGTAAAGTTTCCTGCGGGCAGGAGTGAGTCCCAAAGTCGTAGCGACATCTTCTGGGAGCTCCTCAAACTTTTGCAATCGTTTTATAACATCTGACAACCTCTGCTTTCTTTCGATCCGAACATTAACCACGTGTTCTGCTTTCAGAGTGCCGAAGGCTTTGGATTTGGCGATGGCTTTCAAATTTGCCTTAGAACCCGGCTTATTATTGAGCTCATCACCTGTGGAAAAAAGTAACTAAATATGCATATACTCACGACGACGAATGAATTGGATGATTATTCAAAACTGTGTCAATGAATTTTTAAACACAGCGAAGGTTTTAAAGATAAAAATATTTTCTCATATTTTGAAGAGTATGATTTTTTTTGACTGCCAATAATTTCATACAAGTAGTTTCTCCTGGATTCGGATAAAACGGAATCCATCCCAAAAATCGTTCATAATTTTTTTGGATTCTCTCTGTAATCTGAAATTGCAATTCATCATTTCCCGCAAATTGATAAATGCATAAGAAAATTATTTTGAGAATTTAAAAAATAAGTGTTCAAGAATTTATTTCATGAGGCTGATTGTGAAGAATGGTCCAAAGGTTTTTTCTTGGGAGATTTTTAGGTTAAATACATGTGTGTGAATGCTACAAAAAAAATGTATTTCCGAAAATATTGACGACCTTCAGTAGATAATTCCTGGCCAAGGTTGACCCCGACCAACCGTCCTTGAATATCCTTGGCAACTTTGGCAATTTCTTTGAATTTCAGCGTGTCGAAAAGAGAGTCACTGTATTCCTCCAAGTCCGTCGCAAATTGCACGTCGAAAATTTTCGCAAAAAGGTCAATTTCCTCGTTGGTCAGGTCGAATCCGGCATCGGCATCCGCATCCGGTCCAGACGGGAACAAAACCATCCGCATGTCATTGACGCATTTTTGCAGAGCGTCTCGGAATTCGCGTTTCCTTTTGGCATCATCAAAAGCCGGGGACTTGACTGTGTCTCTCAGGGATTCCCAGCCAGTGGATGGTTGTCTGGACAAGCTTTTCGAATTCGAATTGTGATGATTTGAGTCGTGGAATGTTGAGTAATTGTCCAGAGGCAGGAGATGGGTGTTGTGAGTTGGGGTTCCTGGGCTGTTCATGGGGCTGCTGATGGTTGAGCCGGAAGTCAACATGGTTCACTCTAATACCCTTCAACAGATAACAGACTCCAGGTAGTACCTACAAAGTATACAAGATAACTATATTACTGTACAGTATATTTACTCATTAATAACAGATGGTACCCCACAATCAACTGCAATGTGATCCAACAATCAGGACTATAGGTTCAGAATGTAATCTTGGAAATTAAAGTAATGTAATTCCAGATGCATTAGTTTGGCGCCACTGAACAACCTTAATGCCTGAAAGAGTCCAGAATCTTGGGAGACCAAGTTTGACCTTGAGTTCCCACAAGATCTTAAAAGTTCTTGGGGAAATCCTGTAATAAGGAATGGAAAATCTGTTCAGGGACAATTTTTTTTAAATGAAAGGGTGTAAATACCAAATTGAATGTATGTTCTATTATCAGTTGCTTTGGGCTTGTCTCACGCAAAAGACAGCTGCTTGTCAGACTGCTGTTTGTCAAAAAACTCACATTTCTAAACTTGTTGTCCTCCCAATTTTACAACCAATGCAAAATAAAATTTGTTATTGGCAACCTTTAAGAGGATGATTGATATAAACTGTTGACAATATTAACGTTATTTAGATTTGCACCTCTTTTACCAGGTGTGTCCTGGACCAAGTACTTCAAGTACTCAAGATGATTAAGTAAACAAAACACAAGTAATGTTGCTTTAAAAGTGTTTATTCCAGATCAAATATATATACACAAAATACAACAAGCCTACTACCGACTCTGCTTCTCTCAGAGGGTATTTTACCACTGAACTCATTTGGGTTGTACAAGGCCTTTTATTAACTTTAGGAAAACCAGACAGACTATGGTTGTTGTACCGCCAATGGTCATCCCGCCAAACATAGAAAGGAGACACAAAGTATTCCACAACTACTTATCCCCTTAGAGATTTATGGGGCGGTCAACTGCCTGAGGAGAACTGTAATTACTGCAGGTAAAGATGGAAACAAGGTTTTGCACGCATGTGCAGCCATCCCGCATTAATGAACAGGGCAAGGGAAAGTTAGAGCAATTCAGACCAGCTGACAAAATACTAAACTATACCAACCTCACATTAGGGTGTAAAGCACCCTGGCCACAGCCCAGCTGATTGCTGTTTGTATTTACAGTATTTCAAAAGGAGAAGATTTTAAATCAAAGCTTAAACTTTCTTAAAATCTGTTCCTAACATGTAAGACACAGTGTAAAATTAATAAGTTAGAGCAGCACAAGATCACTAAAAAACTGGCAGAAGAAGGCCAAATTGCAGGGCAGAGGTTCACCTGCAAATCAAATTCTCAGCAAATCATCTATCAAACTGCAGAATCAACAAATTGCACAAGGCCAAATTGCAAGGGCACCACCAGGAGTACCAATCACACTGTTTTCCCCCAGAAATATTGAGGAAGAAAAATAGGCTGCACAGGGCAATTGAGGATACATTCTTTGAGGGGGGAAATCCCAGAAAAGTGTGTCACATCACTGAATATGTGACAACTGAGAAGTTTCAATCCTTGTCTGGCAAAGTGAGGATATTCTTCAAAAATTTCATTTTCCCATGATCAGTCAGCATCTAAAAATCATAGTTTTGGACCAAAGCTCAAATTGAGAAAACGTCCACTATTCATTCATAATCTGGAGAAAAATGTTTAAAAATGGAAAAAAAAGTATCTCATTGAGTTGCTTTTTTTCATAGATTCCTAGCATTGGATTAGCATTGGGGATTTCTAAAGGCAAAATTATATTGTCTACCAGATTTTTCCTGCATCAGGCCTTCCAAACCAGTGGGTGTTTCAGTAAGCATTGGTCAAACTGAAGTACACCACCACCACCAGAAAAAATCCTGCCTCTGCTGCAGGATGGACATAAACCCTCTGCCATCTGATGATTCAGAGAATAAGGAAGAGGAACTGCATGGCACCAAGTCTCATGGTTCACAGAAAATAGTGATTGAAGCAATAATAACAATTTTATGAAGATTACTAAAATGAAGTGTTTCTCCAATAATCATATCCATTGCAGATGCAATGTGATTAGAAGGATGAAAATCTTTTAATATAATAGAGAAAGCTGCCCTTGAATGCAAGCACATTTTAACTGCTGCAGAACACAATGAAAAATAACTGGAAAGGAAAAATAGTATTATTGATTTGAAATTTCGATTTCCTCATTCTTCGGACACATTGCATCATTCTGGCCTTTGTATAGGGGTGTCAGAACAGTACAGCTGTACTCTTGTGTCAACAGTGAAAGATTGCTCAAAAATGAAAAAAAATCGTTCTTGGGTGGTGTTTTTCATGCATTTCCAGCATAGGATTAGCATTGGGATTTATTCAGAGAATGGGATTTTCTGAGCCCAGATTTTTTCTGACTTAGGCCTTGGCAACCAGGGGGCATTCCAGCAACCCTTTAAGTTAAGTCAAACTGAAATGCCCATCCCCCAAAAAAATTCTGACTCTGCCACAGGATGGCCAGGAACCCAATGCCCTCCAAAGGTTAATGCCTATATAGTGGATTATTTTGATGATCCAGACTGTGTGGAGGTGGTGCTGTGGCAGAAATTTGTGAACTTTGTGAATGCTGAAGAGTGTCAAATAAAGACTGTATATCAATCAATCAATCAATTGAGAGAAAGGGTTGCTCTATAGATTACCATCTTGACAACAGCATCTTCATAGAAATAAAATACTGTATATTATTTTAACTAAAATCACTAACTAAAATCAGAAAAAATTATCCTTTCTACACATGAATCGAATCTAAATGCCGAAAGTGAAAAAATTCTCTCAATCCAGTTCTGATGGTCCACAAAATTTAAAAATGGGAGTTCACGGGGGGGGGGGTGCATTATAAGGTGATAAAATCATCAGAATAGCTGCTAGTTTGCATATATTAACAAGCGGAATAATGGAATTGATATCCAAATTGTTTTTCAAAACCCTCATGAAAGTTCTTTGGACACGGTGACATACCATCGCACATAAATATGGCGTAAAGAAATATTTTTTGACAAAATGTGACTCAATAACAATTTTTTTCCAATTCCAAAAAAAAGCCAAAAAAATGGAATTAATGTTAGCATGTTATCTATTTAAAAGACTGAAATGTTTGCCTGAACAATAAGGCAACAATTTACAATTTGTTTTTTATCAATTTTATTTGAAAATTGGATAGAGCTGTAAATATTGGAAATATCTCGAATAACCTGTGCTGTTTTACTTGGCAAAAATGCATCTCAGCAAATCAGGTTTAAAAACTGTTCGGTTGAGGTAGCTATGTTTTTGTGCTCCGAGGTTTCATGGCAAAAAATTAGTTATTCCAATGCAAAAAATAATCACGATAGTTATAGTGACTGTGTTTTTCCTCTTTTGAAATTATCTTATTAATTTTAATTAATATCCAACGCACCTCGCAGATTAAATTTTGCACTTGAATGGATAGTATCACTATGAAAAGGTTACTATTTAAAATTTTGTCTGATGTACGGCAAAAGCTTTGAGCAAAAAAAATGGTTGCTTGGATCAATTCGGCTGATTGCCCATTATAATATGGCTGGCATTGAATCCACAAATAAGTGTGCTGGAAAATTAACGTGATGAACAACACAAAGAATGGACAACGTTATCAAAGATCCAGCTTTCAGTATGGTATCTTATAACTAGTGTAAGTGAACTTTTTATCACATGTTCCATCAGCAATGATGAACTTGTGGGACAAACTTGTTGCAAAATACGTTACCAACTCAATGCTTGATCTCTGCTTCCTAAAAAATTCTGAATTCTTTACACCTCCAGGAAAATTTAAACCTGTTGTACTGCATTCTTCTCTGCATATGCAGAAATTTCCCTCAAGGTTTCAATTTGATGATTCCTTGCTTATGTACAGACAAAAGAATCATGCTATAATTCTTCACCAAAAAAAAACCTGCATAAATAAATTTGCCACTGGAAACAATACCCCAGCAGATTCAAAGTATGTATAGATTTGAAAAATTTAGCAACGAAGGTTTTGCGCCAGCACTGCTGTAGTTCCTGGAGTCAACTGGCAGCAAGATCCCAAGGCCTCACCTTTAAAACGACTCAGCAGGTCTTCCTTACTTTATTCCACCCTCCAAATCCACCTCCACCCTGCAAAAATTAGGCGTGTACCACGAAAATTGCTCTGTAAAAGTGGCGGCTTTTTGTTGAATAATATCTAAAAGATACTTTTTAAACTTCATTCACTTCCTGAAATCAGCATGAAAGCAAAAATTATATTCCGGCAACTTTCCATCCCAGGGCAAAGTTGGACTTTTTCCTCTTGGTTCTGCATAACATTTTTGTGCATGGTTATACAACCCCTGCTGACTGGGGAAGGGCAAAAGTGGTATTTTATCCCAGGATAAAGAAAAGCTGAGAAAGTTGTAAGTTGGACTTTTTCTGTATTTACCTCTAACCTGGGCTCCTGGCTTTCACCCTTAAATGTGATCTTGGAATGGGGGACAATGCAAGGACAGGGGAAAAAAGGGAGCTTTGAAGATTCAATATTTTCATTTCCAAGTGAAATTTTTCTGTGAAAATAAAAAAAATACCAGGATTTTTCCTGCATTTGCCCTCCAACTGTCAAGGTTATTTTTAATATCATTCCTGAGTGCACCCAAAATCTGCAACAAAAAAGTCTGACTTTGCTGCAGAAGGGTTAACTTTGTTTTTTTTTGGCCAAGACTTTTTTTCATTACCTATCCCTTAGTCTTTCAAGTGGAATTTTTGAGTCTGCAAAATGTTTTATAACTTTGGAGGTCCACATAAAACTGTTTCAAAATTTTCAGTCTGCAAATATTTTTATTGAAATTTCCTAGGGTCCACCAGGTGGGGAGACACTGATTTAAAGCGCAGTACTGTATTTTTTTTGGATGTTATAGTTGAAAAAGATTCCAATTTGTCGTTGCTGATGTCATCCATATTTGAGTAGCTGACACGATGGCGGCCACCTTCAGGAACCAAACCATAATCCTGAGAATCGCATTCGCGTGACCAGTGGACATAGCTGAGATATAATCCAGGGCTTGGATCAGGGTTGGAAGCCTCCAGCACAAGAGCCAGAAATCCCTGCTGCTGATGACGGGGTTTTCTGCGCAGGTTTTTCATCCAATAGCANAACTAAAATCAGAAAAAATTATCCTTTCTACACATGAATCGAATCTAAATGCCGAAAGTGAAAAAATTCTCTCAATCCAGTTCTGATGGTCCACAAAATTTAAAAATGGGAGTTCACGGGGGGGGGGTGCATTATAAGGTGATAAAATCATCAGAATAGCTAGTTTGCATATATTAACAAGCGGAATAATAGAATTGATATCCAAATTGTTTTTCAAAACCCTCATGAAAGTTCTTTGGACACGGTGACATACCATCGCACATATATATGGCGTAAAGAAATATTTTTTGACAAAATGTGACTCAATAACAATTTTTTTCCACTTCCAAAAAAAAGCCAAAAAAATGGAATTAATGTTAGCATGTTATCTCTTTCAAAGACTGAAATGTTTGCCTGAACAATAAGGCAACAATTTACAATTTGTTTTTTATTAATTTTATTTGAAAATTGGATAGAGCTGTAAATATTGGAAATATCTCGAATAACCTGTGCTGTTTTACTTGGCAAAAATGCATCTCAGCAAATCAGGTTTAAAAACTGTTCGGTTGAGGTAGCTATGTTTTTGTGCTCCGAGGTTTCATATGGCAAAAAATTAGTTATTCCAATGCAAAAAATAATCACGATAGTTATAGTGACTGTGTTTTTTCTCTTTTGAAATTATCTTATTAATTTAAATTAATATCCAACGCACCTCGCAGATTTAATTTTGCACTTGAATGGATAGTATTATTTTGAAAAGGTTACTACTTAAAATGTTGTCTGATGTACAGCAAAAGCTTTGAGCAAAAAAATGGCTGCTTGGGTCAATTCGGCTGATTGCCCATTATAATATGGCTGGCATCGAATCCACAAATAAGTGTGCTGGAAAATTAACGTGATGAACAACACAAAGAATGGACAACGATATCAAAGATCCAGCTTTCAGTATGGTATCTTATAACTATTGTAAGTGAACTTTTTATCACATGTTCCATCAGCAATGATGAACTTGTGGGACAAACTTGTTGCAAAATACGTTACCCACTCAATGCTTGATCTCTGCTTCCTAAAAAATTCTGAATTCTTTACACCTCCAGGAAAATTTAAACCTGTTGTACTGCATCCTTCTCTGCATATGCAGAAATTTCCCTCAAGGTTTCAATTTGATGATTCCTTGCTTCTGTGTATACAAAGGAATCGTGCTAGAATTCTCCACATGAAAAAACCGCATAAATTAATTTTCCACTGGAAACAATACCTCAGCAGATTCAAAGTATGTATAGATTTGAAAAATTTAGCAACGAAGGTTTTGCGCCAGCACTGCTGTAGTTCCTGGAGTCAACTGGCAGCAAGATCCCAAGGCCTCACCTTTAAAACGACTCAGCAGGTCTTCCTTACTTTATTCCACCCTCCAAATCCACCTCCACCCTGCAAAAATTAGGCGTGTACCACGAAAATTGCTCTGTAAAAGTGGCGGCTTTTTGTTGAATAATATCTAAAAGATACTTTTTAAACTTCATTCACTTCCTGAAATCAGCATGAAAGCAAAAATTATATTCCGGGAACTTTCCATCCCAGGGCAAAGTTTGACTTTTTCCTCTTGGTCCTGCATAACATTTTTGTGCATGGTTATACAACCCCTGCTGAGTGGGGAAGGGCAAAAGTGGTATTTTATCCCAGGATAAAGAAAAGCTGAGAAAGTTGTAAGTTGGACTTTTTCTGTATTTACCTCTAACCTGGGCTCCTGGCTTTCACCCTTAAATGTGATCTTGGAATGGGGGACAATGCAAGGACAGGGGAAAAAAGGGAGCTTTGAAGATTCAATATTTTCATTTCCAAGTGAAATTTTTCTGTGAAAATAAAAAAAATACCAGGATTTTTCCTGCATTTGCCCTCCAACTGTCAAGGTTATTTTTAATATCATTCCTGAGTGCACCCAAAATCTGCAACAAAAAAGTCTGACTTTGCTGCAGAAGGGTTAACTTTGTTTTTTTTTGGCCAAGACTTTTTTTCATTACCTATCCCTTAGTCTTTCAAGTGGAATTTTTGAGTCTGCAAAATGTTTTATAACTTTGGAGGTCCACATAAAACTGTTTCAAAATTTTCAGTCTGCAAATATTTTTATTGAAATTTCCTAGGGTCCACCAGGTGGGGAGACACTGATTTAAAGCGCAGTACTGTATTTTTTTTGGATGTTATAGTTGAAAAAGATTCCAATTTGTCGTTGCTGATGTCATCCATATTTGAGTAGCTGACACGATGGCGGCCACCTTCAGGAACCAAACCATAATCCTGAGAATCGCATTCGCGTGACCAGTGGACATAGCTGAGATATAATCCAGGGCTTGGATCAGGGTTGGAAGCCTCCAGCACAAGAGCCAGAAATCCCTGCTGCTGATGACGGGGTTTTCTGCGCAGGTTTTTCATCCAATAGCAGCATAAGGGAACCCGAAAGATTTGCATCATGGCGGGGTCCAGGTTTTCCTGGTATCGATGATGGTTCCTTGATTTTTGAGGTTAAAAAGAAGGGAGGATATACTGCGTATTGATCTCATATGCAGCATGACGCAGTTTGATCAAGTAGCTAACTAGAAACAAAATATGTTGATGAAACAGCATGTATAGGTTTATCTCATGAATGATTCAGATCCGAAAAATGTATCAAATATACATGAGAGGCTGCTCTTTCAAAAAATAGGCAGATTTGAAAAAGAATTGCAAAGACAAACCAAAATATGTAATCACAGTCTCCAAAATAGACTGCTAAAAGTGTTCCAAAAAGGAATTAGAGATAAAATTATTCATTGATATACAGATGAAACCTATGTGTGATAAGGTACAGGTGTCACATGAATATTGAGAATACCTAAATTGAAAAATGTGGTTATTTTGAAACAGGAATTACCGGTACTTGCAATGGGGAAATTCCTGTTCCAAAATGACTGCATTTCTTAATTTAGGCATTCTCAATATGTATGTGACACACGTACCTTACACCTTGCAATTTGACCCTAATCCATTGCCAAACTAGGGTAAAATTGCAAAGCAGTCAAATTGTGAGACACTTGGAGAAATTAAAAAATATCAGTACAAAAATGTAAAAAAAAAGTGGCCAAAGCAGGTCAACTTGCAGGGCAAGGGTCATATTGCAAGTCAAGCTACCTGCTGCAAATTTGACTGTCAAATTGCAGGACACTCAAATTTCAGGGCAGTCAAATTGCAGGACGTCAAATTGCAAGGTACCTCCTGCGCATGTTCATTGAAATTCTCTCAACTTATTTTCCGTTCTTGTTCTGAAAACAGTCAAACCTCTCTAAGCCACATTTCAAGGGACAAGCAAAAAAATTGACTGAGGGAGCTTCTGATTTATGAAGAATTCAAAATTTATGAAAGCAAGACTTTTTTATGATTCAGGGGAACATAAAAGAAGTGCAGGAAATATCACCGTAATTACTTGAGTACCATGTGCACCTTTTTTCTCAANCACGAAAATTGCTCTGTAAAAGTGGCGGCTTTTTGTTGAATAATATCTAAAAGATACTTTTTAAACTTCATTCACTTCCTGAAATCAGCATGAAAGCAAAAATTATATTCCGGGAACTTTCCATCCCAGGGCAAAGTTTGACTTTTTCCTCTTGGTCCTGCATAACATTTTTGTGCATGGTTATACAACCCCTGCTGAGTGGGGAAGGGCAAAGTGGTATTTTATCCCAGGATAAAGAAAAGCTGAGAAAGTTGTAAGTTGGACTTTTTCTGTATTTACCTCTAACCTGGGCTCCTGGCTTTCACCCTTAAATGTGATCTTGGAATGGGGGACAATGCAAGGACAGGGGAAAAAAGGGAGCTTTGAAGATTCAATATTTTCATTTCCAAGTGAAATTTTTCTGTGAAAATAAAAAAATACCAGGATTTTTCCTGCATTTGCCCTCCAACTGTCAAGGTTATTTTTAATGCCATTCCTGAGTGCACCCAAAATCTGCAACAAAAAAGCCTGACTTTGCTGCAGAAGGGTTAACTTTGTTTTTTTTGGCCAAGACTTTTTTTCATTACCTATCCCTTAGTCTTCCAAGTGGAATTTTTGAGTCTGCAAAGTGTTTTATAACTTTGGAGGTCCACATAAAAGTGTTTCAAAAATTTTCAGTCTGCAAATATTTTTATTGAAAATTCCTGGTCTGAGGGTCCACCAGGTGGGGAAACATTGATTTAAAGCGCAGTACTGTATGTATTTTTGGATGTTATCGTTGAAAAAGATTCCAATTTGTCTTTGTACTACAGTAGGTATAAACTCATCGACTGTGCTACCGCCGGTGGAAGTCCTTGGTTTGGTATTAGGACTCTTAGCGTAAGCGCACTGGTCACCTGTATCGACTCTATATTAGGTCCCGAACCTAGTCCGTTGGAAGCCTCCAGCACAAGAGCCAGAAATCCCTGCTGCTGATGACGGGGTTTTCTGCGCAGGTTTTTCATCCAATAGCAGCATAAGGGAACCCGAAAGATTTGCATCATGGCGGGGTCCAGGTTTTCCTGGTATCGATGATGGTTCCTTGATTTTTGAGGTTAAAAAGAAGGGAGGATATACTGCGTATTGATCTCATATGCAGCATGACGCAGTTTGATCAAGTAGCTAACTAGAAACAAAATATGTTGATGAAACAGCATGTATAGGTTTATCTCATGAATGATTCAGATCCGAAAAATGTATCAAATATACATGAGAGGCTGCTCTTTCAAAAAATAGGCAGATTTGAAAAAGAATTGCAAAGACAAACCAAAATATGTAATCACAGTCTCCAAAATAGACTGCTAAAAGTGTTCCAAAAAGGAATTAGAGATAAAATTATTCATTGATATACAGATGAAACCTATGTGTGATAAGGTACAGGTGTCACATGAATATTGAGAATACCTAAATTGAAAAATGTGGTTATTTTGAAACAGGAATTACCGGTACTTGCAATGGGGAAATTCCTGTTCCAAAATAACCGCATTTCTTCATTTAGGTAATCTCAATATTTATGTGACACATGTACCTTACACATTGCAATTTGACCCTAATCCATTGCCAAACTAGGGTAAAATTGCAAAGCAGTCAAATTGTGAGACACTTGGAGAAATTAAAAAATATCAGTACAAAAGTGTAAAAAAAAAAAGTGGCCAAAGCAGGTCAACTTGCAGGGCAAGGGTCATATTGCAAGTCAAGCTACCTGCAAATTTGACTGTCAAATTGCAGGACACTCAAATTTCAGGGCAGTCAAATTGCAGGACGTCAAATTGCAAGGTACCTCCTGCGCATGTTCATTGAAATTCTCTCAACTTATTTTCTGTTCTTGTTCTGAAAACAGTCAAACCTCTCTAAGCCACATTTCAAGGGACAAGCAAAAAAATTGACTGAGGGAGCTTCTGATTTATGAAGAATTCAAAATTTATGAAAGCAAGACTTTTTTATGATTCAGGGGAACATAAAAGAAGTGCAGGAAATATCACCGTAATTACTTGAGTACCATGTGCACCTTTTTTCTCAAACTTCAGAAGAAAAAGGGGTGCGCATCATAACACAATTTTCATGAAGTCTTAGGAAATTGTGTGTTAATTATACTTGATTATAATGGAGAAATTTGTGAAAAATGTACCAAGAAAAATCTTTTTACTGAAAAATTTGAAAATTGATCATATTCATGTTAAATTCACATCAAAAGTCAAATTTTTTGTTTTTATTTTTGAAATTTTATGGTTTTAGAGTCACTAAAAATTGGGGTGCGCATCTTACTTGGGGATAAGATTTTTGCAAAATTTTCAACTGAAAAACCCCTGTGCGTGCCTTACTTGAGGGCGCTGGGTACTCAAGTACATACGGTAAATGGGGATATTTATGCCTTTAACTTGCTTCTCAGTTTCTCACACAAGTTTCCAACATGCTGAACTTGGAGACAAGGGTTCATTTGCTCTGTTAGTTGTAAACTTACTTTCAAGGCATATGAAGTTACTTGCTATATTGCTTTTATCTTTTATTTGTGAAGAAAATAATGGCCAAAAGTCCTCAGCCAATTTGACTTAGGGAGGTTTGAGAGGAAACTATTTTGCATTAGAGAGGTTTTTAATGCATTGTTTCCGAGGAAATACAGATGGGGACTTGTAAAAAAAATTTGAATCATAGGCAGGTATTTGACTTGAGGAGGTTTGACTTCTCAGGTTTCAACTGTATACTTCAAAATATCCTTTTAAAAGTGCCCCCAAAAATCTCTGAATAATAAAATAATTTCAAACCACTTCAAAAAAAAAAGTTGTTCATTCTTTTTGGGCTGGCATCCTCAGCATGATCTGAATTTCAAGAAAATTGAACGAATTTTCCACAAATTTTCAAAATGAAGTTCAATTATTTTCAGCATTGTTCGCATCTCATCAGACAGAATTTTCTTCAAGCCAAGATTATTACTCGGGAATGTCGGGATATTATTTTCTCTATTTCTGGTAAATTATATGGTGCTCATAATTGCTTATTGGTTATCACGCTGCAAAGCAAAAAAAAAAAAAGGCATTCATTTTTGCAATTTTGTTTGCTCTAGTCTCTCAGGGTTATTCATTAGCAATCATGCTGCCAAAGATGAGGATAAATTGCAACATCACCAGCAAGAGATGTCTGACCTTGGTCTTGCGTGCAAAAGAGCGACTTCTCATTTTCGTTGAGCATTATTTGCGAGGAATATTATTAAAGTAGCCGCGTTTTCGGACTACAAATTTTTAACGATTGGGGAAATTGAAGCAATAAAAATTTTTTATGCGACCAAATAATTCCGCTCATTACTTCATCATTGGGTTTCCGTATCCGGAAAATTTTCTTTTTCAGGGTTCATTGTTCTCCGACAAATCCAGCATGTAGTTATTCATTTCATTTCTGATCTGAGAATTTGCAAGGAAAGACATCTCACATTATTTCAATAGAATTTTTTTATATGTACACAGAATTTTATGTCATTTTGTATTACAATTCTCTGATCAAAAAATGTTATTGAAAGAAGCCGATTCAAAAAAAGTGGAATCAGTGTACTTTTTTTGCTATACTTACTTTGAATGACAGACTATAAGAAACGTGCAAAATAATTTGAATGAAATAAAAATATGAGAAAATATGTCGATAAGTGCGTGTATTTAATTTTAGAAAAATGCGGATAAACATTCAACTAAACAAATTCCCCGATTTTTTTTTACCGAAAAGCGACAAGAGCTTTTATTCATTGTCTTATTCACCGGAATTAGCACAACGCGAAACGGCGAAAACTTTAATATTACCCCTCGTCGCGCCTGCATATACACGAATCGTTCCGAATTCGTCCGAAATTATCACACATAGTTATCAATAATGCGCGACAGGAAAAAAAAAACATATGTTTGTGCTGTGCATATATAAATAAACGTGTCACATTTAGAAAGTAGGCGAGGAGAAATAATACGTGAATTTAAAAGTAAATAAAAAGAGAAAGAAGGCGAAGAGATGCTTTTGGCCACCCGGAAACCCGCATAATCGATTGTTGCTTCGAAACTTCTCTTGGTCATCTCATTCTCGCATTATATGGAAAGGGGTGTTCAAACTTTATTTTTCTTGAGATCATGTGATTGTTTAATGAAGAAAGTATTGCGGGGGATCAAAATTAAAGGTCCCATTCTTCCCTTGGGCCTTCCTTCACTGAAAGTCTCATTTTGTTTTGTAAATTTTTGCATGAATGGGATTTTTACTGATCATATACAGTATTTGTACCTTGGGGTCATGCAGATTTTGCAAGTAGATTCCAAACACTCATTTTCAAGTCATACATTTTTTATAGTCTCATGCAGGTGGACTTTCATGTTGCATTGAAGTAAAAATTATCCTAGCTTGGAAAATTCATTTTAAGCTGTTGGATTTTTACAAATGAACTAGGCATACAATTTGAAGTAGAAAAGACAGCAATTCAATCCAATTTATATGTTATAAAAATCAAAGAGATTCTTCCACGATTATTAGAAATAAATAAATGGAGTGAACATTGGGATCAGTGATTCAATTTGTTGACTTGGAAAGTTGAAAATCTGTATGGCGGATATTTTTAGAATATTGTCAAAGCTTATTTTTATACTCACACTTAGGATGTCAGCATCAATGTTCCAAAAAAAGTTCTTTCACAAAAATTGAAACCAGATTTTCAATATTACCTCTTGCTCACCTTCCAAATCTGTTGCACCATCATTTTCAATGTTAACATGGGAATAATGAATGAATGAACAGAGCACTTTATTTGCCACTTTTCAGCATTCACAAAGTTCAATCAAGATTTCCACAACCAAACTCCCCTTCCCACCCAACCCAAATCCACTCAATGACATTTTAATCACTACAGAGCAGGAAAGCACAAATTGCTAACAAAAATAAAAGAAAATGCAATACAACATGAAATACAACTGGATATCTGACATGTATGCATACATGGAGCTAATGTATGAGGTTTAGTTGAATGAACAAATTAGAGAGAATCTTTTTTGAGAAATCATGTAAAGCCAATATTTTATCTTGATCCTTTAAGATTTCAGAAAGGGTCTCTTAATTGAATTCCTGTACTTGTAAATATGTCTTAAACTTGTTTCTATCAGTCAGAAATACTGGACATAAGACGAGAAGGTGCTCTGGTGATGCACAAACTAATGTATTTATTACATGGGAATAATCTAAGAAAATCTAACCAGCAGTCACAATTTGAACTATAACATAATTATGCTACCCATTTTGAATTGCATTATTGAGGAAAGTTCAAATCAAGATTTGTTTATTTTGGGATATGAAATCCATATCGCACGTGAAAAGGATGAGTTGTTTGGAAATTGAGAGGTTTGCAGACCCTGTCATTGCAGACACTGTGTGATTTCTAGATCAAAAGGAGAGTTCATGGATGACGTAACAAGAGCAGTCTATTTTTCCCCATTGCCATGCAGTTGACCACAGTGCACAAGTGCTCTTGCTGCTTGACCACACTGATGTCCACCACAGATATTGTATCCACACAACAAAAAAAAACGTGATCTTGACAAGGTGTTCTGCATACAATTCCAATGAGAATATGTGATAGCATGAGTTATTATATCACTGACTATTAGGAGCTTTCAGTGATGTACTAACAATAAACAAGATATGCTGTCAAAGGGAATTTGGAAGTGACTGTAAGTGACTGTAAGTGAGTTGTTCTGTCAGTGAACTTTTCTTTTATTGAAGGAATGATTGGCTATAGGTTCAAATATATTTTGAAAGAAATTGAAACTTGAAGTGAAAGTGGAAGTGTGAACCCCATCATTTTTCCCAGTACAGTACTTTATAAAATGCTTGAAATTGTAAATATGCTCCACATTTACAAGTGCACATTAGGCTGAAAACCAAGTATTTATATTAATGTATAGTAACCTTTAAATAAACATTAGGTATAGTGGAGTTTCACCTGCAGGTGTTTTCATAAAGAATTGGATCAAAGTTTTTCAATGGAATTAGAAGGCATTACAAACTGAAAACAAAATAAAATCGCTTGTGAATATCACTCAAATAAACAAACCAAGTAATTGTTGTTTTTTGATTGGCATACAGTTCATATTTTGGGTGCACTGTGAAAGCACCAATCAACAACAGCATTTAAATCTGAAAAATGTACATCATCAGTGTTGTCAAAATTTTCCTTAAAGAATTGCTTTTTAAAATTTTATGGAGAGGTTTAGAATTTCAACTGGAATCATGTTTGACTGACTGATTGTTGTGGCAGACGTTCCAGAAATTTTCAAAATGTCTAGGTTTTACAGATTGGGAACCTGGTTTTTTTCATTTCTCATTAATGAAAGAATTCTTGTTGATATTAGTCAACAACATTTTTTCTCTGGTGAAGAATTGAGACAAGTGTGCTCAAACCCTTCTTTAGAGGATTCACATTTTGAAGAATTAGTAATATTCTTCAATTTCAACTGGAATCCTTTCTGACTGCATTTTTTGAGATAAGCTCCGTAAATTTATAAAATTTCTAGATTCTTGGTTTGGTCATATGATTTTCTTCATTTCTCAGCAGTTAACGATTTTTGGTTGCTCTTTTTCAAGGTCCTCTCCAGAGATCTTTGTTTAAAAATTGAGACCAGTACTGCAAGCCAGATGACTCTCTTAGTGCATATACAGTATATAAAGGATTGCTTTTTTTTATATACTTGGAAAGGCTTGGAATTTCATCTAGAATTATGTGTAACCGAGTGTTGCGGGAAGCGCTTTGAAAATGTTCCAAATTTTCAAGTTTTTTCTTCTTTAGGCAAATGGTTTCCTCGATTCACTCTCATCAAAAGTGAATAAGAAACACATTTCTTTTGCGAGTTTGGGATATGCGCCGCGAGCTCACAGCAGCGATAGCAGCCACGCTGGCAACCCTGTCACTGCCCTCCACCCTCGCCATCGACGACGACGTCAACCCCGACGGCCCAGTCTGCGGATTCGACGGCCTCACCTACAGCAATCCGTCGCAAGCCCGCGAAGCAGGCACCAGAGTGCGCCACTGTGCTGCCTGCGGGTCCTGTTCATCCGAACACGACGTCGGCATCTATGATCAAACTCGAAACACTCTGACCGCGATCGCCACTCATTGCGCACAGAAGGCGCTGCTGCTCGGGCCGCACGCTGCCCGCTCTTGCCTCTTCCGACGCGTCGCGTTTTCGCGACGATGCGAAGACTGCTGGGTCACCAATATCATGTGCTCCATCGAAGTGTGCGCCCCGACTTGCATTTCTTGGATGCTTTTCGGGGTGGGACAGCCCGATGGGTTGCTGAACCCGTGTCTCGCGTGCGACGAGAAGCGATGCGGTCCGCAGTTCAAGAGGTGTGCGGGTGCGACTCGGCGACGCGCTGGGATACTCACTGACATCCCGCGGGAACAGACTCAAGTGTGCACTGCTGCTGATAAACGTTGAAGCTAGAGGTCGCTCTCCTCGCAACCGGTGCTCCGCTCGGACGTTTTGTTCTCATTTTTGTTTGTGATGAAGCACATGAATTTCAATGCAAAACATTCCTGCCTATCTTTGCACAGAAGGAAAAGCTGAAGTTAAATTTTCCGTTGAATAAGTTTTCCTTGCAGTATTATTCCGTCGTCTGTATACAGTATATATCTCAGGGTAACTTTGTGTTGCTTTCCACGTTGTTCCGATGACAATATTTATGATGCGTGTGTCCATATACATTCTCCGCAAATATAGAGGTAACTGATCTAAGTGAAAAATACTAGTTCTTATCCATGAACCTGCTCTATAAGTTTTGTTGCATCTTGGAAGAACAATCCTTGATAT
This sequence comes from Notodromas monacha, assembly GCA_905338405.1. Classification (NCBI taxonomy): domain Eukaryota; kingdom Metazoa; phylum Arthropoda; class Ostracoda; order Podocopida; family Cyprididae; genus Notodromas; species Notodromas monacha. The sequence goes on from CAJPEX010001699.1 coordinate 22,789, forward strand.
CTCTCAGTATATATGCATCATAAGGTTTTATACTTAATACAAAAGTACCAAAAAATTATCAGATCTCAAAATAGAATACATAGAAGTACAGTATAATCTTCTGGTATGCGTGAGAGGGAATATTTTATTAATTCACTGCGAGAACGAGACCGAGCATATATACTGAATCGCTGAAGTATCAACAGAAATGGGGCGACATCTTGGTTAGTTGATAGCAATCTACTGATTACTGTATTCTCAACTGTGCAGTGAGTCGCTGCTGAAGAAATGATCCGCGCAAACAAGGTAGACTGCAGAGCGTCTGGCAAAACTTTTCGGATGGGAATAATCGTAAAAATATTAGCAGGAAAACAATTTCCTGCACAAAATGTGTTTTTCAAAAAGTGAGGGAATATCAAGTGGATTTTGTTTTGGAGCCACAATATCCTTCGAAATGTGTTTTCTTTCCCAGTGTTTGAACCTCTCCAATAAATTTCAAGTATACTCTGGGGTCAAATTATAAGATATGAAATATTTGGCTACAGCAGTTGACATCTGCTTGCTTCATGAGTGAAGGTCATCACCTTGTGTAGCTCATTCCTGATGGCATTCTAGCATTATGAATCTATCATAAGAAATTTTTGCATTTTCACTTAGCTTACAATATAATACAAATTAGATTTCCCAGAAAACTTAATAATGGAAAATGTTGGCTGGAACTCAAATTGAGATTGGAACAGAATTGAATTGGAAAATTAATACACATTGTCAATGACCTGGGCTGCAGGCAGGACTTTTTTCCTAAATAGTATACAGTTGTTGCATTATACTTCAAAAAATATATTTCTTTGAAAAATTGAACTGATGCGCAAAATTCAAGGGATTAATTTAAACAATACCTGAAAAATTGGTGAGTGGCTTGCTCTCTCCAGAGATCAGCTTAAGTTTATGGCACAACTCAGAATTTCCTGAGGAAGAGAGAATTGGAAATCAGATTTCTTTTTAGGAGTAATCCTGTAGGTTGAGATTGACCACTTTCAAGGAAACTACTTTTGCTTGCCCTTGTGGGCAGAACAGTAGGGACCATACTTTGGTTCAGGTCACAGGCTCATCAGGAATAGGTTTGAACCCTTGTGTGGCAAAGTTGGGACATTAAGAAAAAAATGTGTTCCCACATGGGCTGCAAATTTAAAATATACAATTTCTGGGCCAAGGCCAAAGTCAGGAAAAAGTCCAATATTTTACTATAATCCTGCAGAAAATGTTCGCTCAAAAATAAAAATTCCTCCCTGGGTAGCATTGTTTCATGCCCTCCCCACATAGGATCAACATTGGGAATTTCTTGGGACAGAGAGATTTTCTGCACTTGGTTTTTTTCCCAACTTAGGCCATGGTAAACTGGGAGAATTCCAGTGACCATTGGTCAAACTGAAATGTCCTGCCCCAAAAAGAATTCTGACCTCGCCACAGGATGGCCAGGAACCCTCTTCATGCTGTCCAATGGTTCAGTAAGAAAGATTTATGCTAATTTTGGAAGGAGTCATTCAGATGCCTCCAGACCAAATTTTTTCTGACAATCTAATCAAGAATTGTTTGAGTCAATTTTTGTCCAAATTATGTACTTCTGCAAACCTTACATGTCTTTGGTGAAGGATTTTCTCCCTCTGTTTTTGGTCATTTTTCATAAATGGGAGTATTCACTCACTGATATTGGGCCTAAGTTATGCTGTAAGACATTTTTTTCTTACAATAAAGAACAGAGCTATTAGTATTAAAATGAAGTTTCTCTCAAGCCTATTCTAAAGATAAAAGATTGACGCATCAATACTATACAGTAATATTATCCTGGCATTCGGTTATTTGATGAGTATATACCAAAGACGCTTTTGCTTGGGGGAATAGTTTTTTTGTTTGGGGGATGGCAAAGATTTTTGCACAAATTGTTCGATGTATTCTTCATTCTATTTTTATTTTTGAAAAATGAAATTCCTTTACTTTGGAGTCCAAATCAGGATTGTGTTCAAAGTTTTCCTGCACCTTGGCAATGTCTCTTTTGCGTGCTGAATTTCGTTGCTTTTGTATTGGAATCTTTCCTGAGAAGCGTTTTGTGAAGAGTTCCAAAGGAGCATTAAAATAAACTTTTTTTCTGCCCATGTTTGAGCTTGTCATTGATTTTCCTTTGCAAATTTTCAGCGCAGGACGACTTGTGCCAACAAATCACAAAAAGATTGACTCATTTTCTCTTGCTTCTGCCTACTCCAGCAATTTTCCCACTGCCTCGTACGAATGACACAATCATCCCGCGGAAAAAATGGTTTTTTTTTCTTTTGTTTGTCAAAGTGGGGAAAATCTCTGTTTGTTTCTCACATAAGAGAGATAAAGTGGACGAGATCTGAAAAAATGATCACCCTGAGATTTCAGTGGAAAGTCAGAGCTCATGCGTAAATGTTCTCTAGAAAACCGAATTTTACTCAGTTCAGAATCAAGAAGTATTTGGTGCTTTTCGGGACCCTGCAATTTTGCACCGCCATCTTCATTCTGCGATTTATCTCCATCTGTGTGACGAGTCCTGATGACGAGGAACTGGAATGTGATAATGAGGCCCTGTTTTTGCAAAATTATCCAAGGATAACAAACGACACTTCAGTGGCTTGCAGACTTCTCTTGATTCCCCCAAATGCTTTATTGAAACAATTGAAACAAACACCAAGTACTCCCAAAAAGACCAAAAGAAAAAATGGTACCATTAGCACAGCAAAATCCCAATATCATGCAGATGTTGGAGAAATGCTTTCTGAACGGGGTAACTGTGAGCAACAGGAGCCAAGTTGGGTCACCTTTCAAAAGCAACACGCCTTCAGGGTTGCCAAAGTGAATGAAGATTTACTTGGGAAAGTTGTGTGCAATTTTAGTGGTGAGCCTCTGAAACAAATTCTGCAATTAGTTTTATTATTGTTGTTATTTATTTTTGAATGTGGAAATATGAAAATTGTCTGCAGAAATTTATAGGGTCGATGACTACATTTATTTGCTACTTCAATGGACCTCAGGTGAGGAATACACCTTGCAATACTCTGATATTTTGGCAGTGAACTGCTCACATCTGCACAATGCAAAGAAGTGAGGAAAAATTCACTGATTTCACTTGAAGTTTCATTATTACTTTTAATATATTGAACATTTCAGATGGAGAGATGTTTTGTACTCACCACTGGACATGAGACTGCTGAAAAAACACCAGACAATGGGAAAAGAGTATTTACCATCAACAGCTGTGGGTTTGAATGTGCTTGTGTGGCTGTTTGACTCAACAACCAGAAACAATTACATTCGACACTTGCCAAAAGCTTGGCATTATATGGAGAATGTCATGAAGGGGACATTGTTCAGGGGTTACAATGTGGTTGGAATCAACACATTGCCAAATGTGATGCCTTTACATTTGGGTATGTCAAAAGAATAACTGCCAAAATTGTTGTGGAATTAGAAGGGCTTCTAAAATATATGTTACTTAGGGACTGTGGTCTAATTTGTTTAGGTTAATCAAAGAAAATTATTTTCTAGCCTGATCATGGAAAATGTTCCTTTTCAAAGAAGCCTCATCAGCAAAAAAAACTAGTACTTTTTGTCATGCCTTGTTCAAGTCCCTTGACACAACTGAATAAAACAGCTAATTAACCCTCGGATGGCAGAGGGTTCTTTCCCATAGTGGGACAGAGTCGGATTATTTTTGTATCCTCCCGCATTTTCAGTCTTGGGAAGGTCACCAAAACCCTTCCAGGTTGGCTGAGGCAAAGTTGGGATTAATCCAAAAAAGCGGGTAGCCTAACTGAGAATTATTTTTTTGCCCGCAAAATTTTTCTGTGCTCAGAGAAAAAAGCATCCGTATTTTTCCTGACTTTGCCCTTGACCACCTGTTATCATTTTTTTCCAAACCTCTCTGAGATGCCACAAAATTTCACAAAAATAGTCCGACTTTGCTGCACAAGGGTTAAAGATAAATAAAATTAATAAGTACCAACTGCATCTGAATTTTGAAACATTGCATATATTTGTATTTGTGTGTGTTTCCAATACAATATTTTATCATTTTGAAATTTGTTGTTGCCAATGCATCTCTGGCTCTAAAAAAATTTTGAACAAGGTTTCATATTCCCATTTGATATTGCATTCATTTCAATATTCCTTGTGGTAAGGATATCACCTTTGTAATTCATTCAAAAACTAACTCTTGATTCAATATGCTTTCATTATAAAAATGTTTCAATGTTTGCATTTTTTTTTAATATTGACATGAAAACATATACCCTCCTTTTTTAAATTTTTTCTTTCATTCTCAAGCATCCTGAATTTCCTGGGTATTCTGAAAGTGGAATTTCGATTTTTTCAGGATACTTCAACCAAACATGGCTGCACACAGCTCAGAGGAGATATGCAGAGGACTCAGTCATGGGAGCATCAACACTTTTTTCCAGATTTCAAAAAAGGGGTTATGCAACTGGGTACTATGAGGATTGGCAGTTCCCAAGAGAACATGGTACCTTTCAAACATGGATGCATATGAGGGGTTTCAAAAATCCTATGGCCCTGCATCATTCCAGAGCATTTTTCATCAACAGAGGAAGAACTACTGGTGATACAACTCCTCTTTGCATTGGCAATTTATCCATGAACAGGGTGAGTATTCCTTGAAAGAAGCAAAGGAAGCATTAATCCACTCATTGCACAATTCTATAAATTTACTCAACATTTTCATTACAATGTGGTTATTTTTCCATATACCAACAGATAAAAAAAATATCTGACTACACCACAATATTCCTATTATGATAGTACTGTAGTGATTGAGAAAAACTCTGATTATGTCACATATTGTGTTACAGTACAACCAGGAGTTGGTGAAAAATTGGTGGAGCAGTTACAAGGATGTTCCAAAATACTTTTTCTACCATGGGTCCACTTACACGCATGAAGATGATGAGAACTTGTCAGTGATTGAAGAAGAATTCCTGGACTTTCTTCACTGGGCTAATTCACAGCTTCAACACAATACAGTTCTTGTGTTCATGAGTGATCATGGAAATTACAGAAGCAGTCCTTTGTGGCCTTCTCTGCAAGGACAGTTGGATATATCTCTTCCAATGCTATACATGGTGCTGCCAGAATCCTTGAAACAAAGATACCCACACAGAGTGTCAAAACTTGAAGAAAATGCTGCTGAGAGATTGTCAACCCCACTGGACCTGCACAAAACATTGGAGCATTTTTTGGACTTTTCAGCTAATAAGCAAGCCAAGGTTGGTGAGGTTACCAAATTTGGCAGTGAGGTAAAACGCTGGGTGGACCCAAGAGGACTGAGTCTATTTTTGGATACCCCCAAGAAGAGGACTTGTGATGATGCTGGGGTTGATGTACATTTCTGTGCCTGTTTGGAACCACAGAGGGTCAAAAATGTTCAAGAAGCAAAGGTAATTTTGTCTACAAATATATTCAATTCACAAAATATTTGTACAATCACACAAACATAAAATTAGAGAGCTTTAAGAGAGTCTTTCTAAAATGTTCCTCAAGTCTCTCTGAGAAATAACTGCAAATGACTCTAGATTAACTCTGAAGAAATATGTGAGAAGGAAGGTATATTTATACCTTCCTGGAAATATAAAATATAGAGGCAGAATATTTGCCTAGATTGAGGAACTTTGGGTTCCTTGAACACTGATGAATATATATACATCCAGGTATATATCTACAAATATAAATAATATATATGCACTTGCAAGTTCAACAGAATAGGCTTCTTCTAAATTGGCAGTTTAGAACAAGGCAGTGCAAGTTGTTTGTCACTGTCAACAAATAGCAAGTTGAAAAGGAGAAATGCACAATAATGACCATCATGCATTAATGTGGGCTGACGTGATGGAGGGGGAACCAAAACAAAAGGGGAACAGCTGCAAGGAAGCAAATACCTTGTTGAGAAGGATCTCCTTCCAAATAAGGAGAAAAGAAAATAATCACAATTTGGTTTTTGGGTTACAATACTGTATATCCAAAATTTCTTAGCTTACAGATTGAAAAAGATTTGTTTTTTTTTGAAAAAGGTGAAAAAGATAAGATGAAATGAGCACAATTTAATCAAATTATAAAATCATAAATTGCAAGTAACTCTCCTTCAAAAATTTTATTCACTGCAGTGCATAAATAAAATAACACCTGCTTTTGAGACAGACATGTTTATCATAAGCTATATTTGAACTTTGCTGATGGCTTCTTTGGCAATATTCAATATATTCCAGGCTATAGAAAAATGCACAAAATCAGCACTGCGAATGATCAACACTCATTTAACTGATGAGCTTGGAAGCTTGAAAGTTAATGCCACCATTTGTCAAAACTGGGAACTGGTGGAAGTTTCAAATGCTTGGCTTTTGAAAGGACCTGGTGATTATTTCATCAACTATATTCTGCTGATCCTTCATGATGAGCTAAAATTGTTTACAGGTGTAACCTTGAAAGAAGTGAACAGGACTGTGGTCAAAGGTCATTTCATGAAAGATGACTCCCACTATTCAATCTCTTTTGTGGCAAACCCTGGAGCTACAAAATTCACTGCCACTATCCATTACAACCTTTTCTTTGATCGCTGCTTAACCAAGGTAGAAACAGATTTGAAATTTAAAGATTTTTGATCTGTGGAGAAGATTCCAATATTTAAAAAGCAATTTTTTCACAGTTGGAGCAAGTTTCCAGGAGAGACAGGTATGACAGACATTCTTTCTGTGTGGACAACTTGGCTCCTCAATTGAAGAGATGGTGCTTCTGTGCTGGACAAGGGAAAGCCTTGAGAACTGCCTGGTCTTGAAAGCTATCTTGAATGGGCAAAAATGTGGCAATGAAATAATTAACTCTTGCTCGTCAGTACATTATTATCCACCTTTTGGTTGAGCAAGAATTTTTTGTGAAATTTTGGTTTGAGCAAAGTTCATTCATTCATGCTGCTTCCAAGAGGCTGAGTAGCTCATATAAAACATTTCATATGAGATAGCTTGACTCTTTTTTCAAAAGTATTGTATTTCAATCCTACATTGCTAAGAGTTTAAAACATTAGAAAATTCAGGGATGATTTTATATTTTTTAGCAAACGTTTTGGAAGGTGAGAGAAAAAATGGACTCTTATAATAATTGGTTATTGGTCACATAGTGAACAGTATAGATTGATTTTATTTCTGTGTTTTTTGGCACTGAGTTTTTAGAAATTGTCTTGACTCTACCACAGAAATGTTGAGAATTACTTCTGAATGATGGTATACATTAGAGATACAGTACAATCTTTGTGACTTATACATTATGCCAGTGAATTTACTAAAAACAAAAAAAAACTTACATAGCAAAATCAATTTCCACCCAATAATCCAAGGATTCAAGGGGCTCAGAACTCCTGAGATACAGCAATTCAATTTTTCCCCCCAGGAAGTTTTAAGTGAAGACTGCAGAGTGACCCTTGCTGATCATAGTACAAAGCAATAAAAAAACAAGGCAACAATGAAAAATAATATTTAATGCTCCTGGATTTGCTATTACAGTATAATAAATGTTTAATATTATACCTTGCTTACGTAATTTATAACTCGCATTCAAAATTCTGTAAAATATTTGTTTTCCTTTATGAATGCATTGTCAAAGATATTTTTTTGTAAATCATTGCACATATCATTCAACTGAGAACAAGAGTGTGCTTGAGAACATGATATACCCGCATGTCATCAGGAAAGGAAAGAAAGTGTATGTATTTACATCAGTTGTGCAATTGTATGTTTTGGGATATATTTTATCTTCTTTTAATGTCCATGTTCAACTTAATTCTCTGTTTTCCATTCTGATGTGATGGAATGTGTTTGTAAGAATGTTGGTGGGGAGAGGAGAGGGTTTTGATGCAGGATCATTCCTTGAACATAGTGAATGCTGAAAAGCAGAAAATAAAGCTTGCTGTTCTATTCAATTCAATACCAGCATGAATATGACTTGTTGATTTCTGCATGAATCCTACTTCTTCTAAAATAAACAGCTGATGAATTTGATCAAAGATATGCAGCATTTCATCAAACTCAAACAATAATGAGTCAGGCTCAACAAGTTTGCCTGTGACATGAAGTGAAACCTTTGTGTAGTGTAGAAAAACTTCCAAAGGCTTCCATAGTGAAAAATCAAGATGAAAAACAGGCATCATGAAAGTGTATTCATTTCAAGACAAACTGTGTAAAACATCACAGGTAAGAGAATAAAACGAATCTTCAACAACAAAACAAGATGATCAATTCCTGCTTCACAATAAAGTAAGCAGCACAAAAAAAGCGTTCGTGCAAAAGGTGCAAAATCTTTGGTGAATTTCAATAATGTCTTTGGCAACAACACAAAAATTGCAAACGTTCAAACATGACTAGATTCCCTCATACGCTCAAATATGGCATATGTAGGTATGACAGACATTCTTTCTGTGTGGACAACTTGGCTCCTCAATTGAAGAGATGGTGCTTCTGTGCTGGACAAGGGAAAGCCTTGAGAACTGCCTGGTCTTGAAAGCTATCTTGAATGGGCAAAAAAGGGGCAATGAAATAATCAAGTCTTGCTCGTCAGTACATCATTATCCACCTTTTGGTTGAGCAAGGATTTTTTGGGCTTTTAAAGTGAATTTTTGTTTGAGCAAAGTTCATTCATTCATGATACTGCCCAAGAGGCTGAGTAGCTCAAGTAAAACATTTCGTATATGAGAGAACTTGACTCTTTTTTCAAAAGTATTTTATTTCAATCCTACGTTCTAAGAGTTCAAAATATTATAAAATGCAGGGATGATTTTATATTTTTAGCAAACGTTTTGGAAGGGGAGAGAAAAAATGGACTTTTATTATAATTGGTAATTGGCCACATAGTGAACAGTATAGATTGATTCTATTTCTGTGTTCTTTGGCACTGAGTTTTTAGAAAATGTCTTGACTCCGCCACAGAGATGTTGAGAATTACTTTTGAATGGTATATATTAGTGATAAAGTACAACCTTTGTGACTTATACATTATGCCAGTGAATTTACTAAAAAATAAATAAAACTTACATAGCGAAATCAATTTCCACCCAATAATCCAAGGATTCAAGTGGCTCAGAACTCCTGTGATACAATTCAATTTTTTCCCCCAGGAAGTTTTAAGTGCAGACTGCAGAGTGACCCTTGCTGATCATAGTACAAAGCAATAAAAAAAAACAAGGCAACAATGAAAAACAATATTTAATGCTCTTGGATTTTTTATTATAATAAATGTTTAATATTATACCGTGCTTACTTAATTTATAACTCGCATTCAAAATTCTGTAAAATATTTGTTTTCCTTTATGAATGCATTCTCAAAGATAATTTTTTGTAAATCATTGCACATATCATTTAACTGAGAACAAGAGTGTGCTTGAAAACATGATATACCAGCATGTTATCAGGAAAGGAAAGAAAGTGTATGTTTTTACATCAGTTGTGAAATTGTACGTTTTGGGATATATTTTCTCTTTTTTTAATATCCATGTACAGCTTATTTCTCTGTTTTCCATTCTGATGTGATGGAATATTTTGAGAGAATGTTGGTGGGGAGAGGAAAGGGTTTTGAGGCAGGAACATTGCTTGAACCTTGTGAATGCTGAAAAGTAGAAAATAAAGCTTGCTGTTCTATTCAATTCAATATACCAGCATGAATATGACTTTTTGATTTCTGAATGAATCCTACTTCTTCTAAGATGAACAGCTGATGAATTTGATCAAATATATGCAGCATTTCATCAAACTCAAACAATAATGAGTCAGGCTCAACAAGTTTGCCTGTGACATGAAGTGAAACCTGTGTGTAATGCAGAAAAACTTCCAAAGGCTTCCATAGTGAAAAATCAAGATGAAAAACAGGCATCATGAAAGTGTATTCATTTCAAGACAAACTGTGTAAAACATCACAGGTAAGAGAGTAAAACGAATCTTCAATAACAAAACAAGATGATCAACTCCTGCTTCACAATATAGTAAGCAGCACTTTTTTCGCAAGCACGTTTTCCACGTTTTAGAAACCACTTAAAGTTATTACAGAAACCGTTGTTGTGTTTTTAACGTTTGCAAGTTTGTACTGATCTAAGGGAGTATGCGAGTTTATACCGTATACACATTTGTGCATTTTATTCTCTTTCAGTTGCTTCAACCGTCAGATGATACTGTGCAAAAATTTGCGAGTGATCTCGAAGGTTCTCACTTTCCGTACCTGCAATATTAAGGATAAAATTAGCAACACATATGTTTTCATTTTTGCTCATCAACAACATTTTTAGAATGATATATTCCCTTCCCAGATGTTTATTATTTGTGTCCAAATACTATGGGTTTCACTTCCTGCAAAACACTTCGAATCTATTAAATTATTTTTTTAAATAAAATTGTTCTGCTATATTTTCAAGTGTGATTTCCTTCAAGATATAAGGAAAATCTTTGCCATATATTCCAGTCACAAACTCAGAAAATTCCTTGAACTTTGAAAACTGTCATTTTCCTCTCTGAAATGCATGTGTTTTTAGGGCTATGACAGATTTAAATTTTGTCCAATTGTTTTTCAGTGTTGGATATGCCTTTGATAAAAGGGTTCAAGTTCAAACCTTTAATAAAGTCATAATTTTTGTTCCACATTGCTTTTGTCATACAAAGTAAGTTTATAAGAAATCTAGGTTAAAATGTTCTTTTTATGATTCTTAAATTCATGAGGGACCCAAATATGTGGAAGCTTTGAACATCAAGTATAACAAGAAGACTGAGTCAAAAATGTATCTTTTTTTCATGGACAAAAATAGTATTAAAAAAGAAGAATATAATGTGAATATATTTCAGAGAATAAGATTTATACTCACCCAGAGCTGCTGCTGTGCTTGTGATACTTGTGTCCATGTCCATGCTTGTGTCCGTGCTTATGACCATGCTTGTGGCCATGTTTGTGCCCATGCTTGTGGCCATGTTTGTGTCCATGTTTGTGGCCATGCTTGTGGCCATGTTTGTGACCATGCTTGTGTCCATGCTTGTGGCCATGCTTGTGTTTGTGGTTGTGGCTATGCCAGTGTTTGTGATGGTGGGAATGTGCATGTTTGTGTTTATATACTCTGCAATAAATTTCGTACCCGACTAAAAACAGGTTGTTTGTGGTGTGTGTGTGTGAGAGAATACTATTTAGAACTTCTTTACATAAGTTGTAAACTCGTCCATCTCGTCACTAGTTCAATTTGAAGGTTCGAAACCTATAAAATCATTCAGATTTTCCAAAATTTTCTGGGCTGCAATAGCTCTCTTTGAATTTATTGAAAAAGTTTTTCTTGAAATCAGTAATTTGTTCCTGTCATTGACAGATTGTACCCCTTAATTCTGGGCACTGTAAACAAAATATTTTTACAATTTATATTTTTTATAAGCATAGCATACAAATAAAAAGATTTACAGATTCAACAATTGATTGTTTGCGAGACACATCATGCTTTTTTAGATGTACATGGATTGATTATTGCTTTCATTTCTTTGATGGATTATTGTAAAAATAATCTTTTGGACTTCAATCTATCTTCATCAGGAAGTTTATAGTTTTGAAGCGAGAAACTTTTCTTCAAAATGAACAATGCTAATTTTTCAAAAAATTTTGAACTTATTCTTTATTTTTATATATTCATATAGTAACTGTCATTGGTTTTTCATCATTTTTGATTTTTCAGTTAGGAAACTTTGTAATGCATTTTAGTAAGTTTCAAAAATTTGAGCCTTTTACTTAATTTCATGACTTGATGCTAACCTAATGAAATCCTTTAAATATGAAATCTTTTGTTTGGCCGTTGTGCAAAAACTAATCCAACAGCATTGTATTTTTTTCCCAGGTTTTATTGGACAAACTTCGTAAATTATTTAATGCCAGATTTTTCTGTGCCATTTTTTATACTGTAGTTACATCTCCTCAAGTGCATTTTAGAATGTGAAAATAATCATTGAACTTTCTATTACTGTATTGCAAAAAATATTTTTGTTTCTCACTCACTTTCCATGACTGCTGTGTCTTCCTGAGGAACTTGAGTAGCCAGGTTCTGGAGCAGCATTTGGACTGGCTAAAGCATTTGCTTCAGGGTCTGCAGATGCCTGCTGTATCACCACCACAGCAACAGCAAACAGCAAAAATCCTAGTGACACCTTTTTTGCAGAAATCAAATTTTGCATTCAGCATCACTCGATGGCTTTTGACGACATATTCGTCCTCAATTATTCAAAAAATATAGATTTTTTTATTAAAGTAAGACACTCACTCTCATGTTGATTTTTGTTTGTTGTTTAACAAATGGGGGTTTTTTTTTTTGGATTTTAGCCACAGGAAGCTTCTGTTGACACTGATGAGAGTGTGGAAGTTTCGGCTGATTTTTATACTCGTCTCAGCCCGAAAATTCTTCCTGATGCAGCGCGCGGAATTTTTTTCCGTGTTCGTAATACTTTTTTTTTTCTTTCTTGTTGTTCATCTATGTATCTTATCTAATCTATCATCTTTTCGTGGAATTTCCCCGACAATTTCAAGACCAGGAAGTGAACATGCCTCGGCTGTTTTTTTTGTGCTGCTTTTAATCCGTAAATGGGCGCGGTTGCTTTTTTTATTTGCGGATTTCGTCGCTCCAGAAAAAGTCCATAGTTTCAGTGATGTAACAATCTAATTCCGGGGCTTTTCTTTTACCATGAGATGGTAGATTTAAGGTTTAATAGCGCGGAAAATTGCGGTTATTGCCAATAACTTGAGTACAACAAGCATTTTTTTCTCTTCGATCATCGTGTGAATCTAGAAAACGGAAGCATTTCCGCGATATACACGCGGGAAACCATTTTTTTTTTTTGCGTTGCAATTTTAGGAATTTCATCACCCAATTGCGTTTCTTCATTGGTTTTTGTATTTCTGAACGTGATACATTTTGTGAAAGATGATGTCAAAAAATTGTTTCCGCATTTTATTGATTATTGCCGATTGAAAACTTTCGGCATTGCGAAGTGATTCAATGTGCTCCTTTATTAAATTGCCACACATATCTTTTTGGATTGATACCTTTTTGTCAAGCAGAAGCAATTTTTCTCTCTGGATTATTGCATTTGATTGCAAGATAAATTGGGGAGCTTGAAGAAAATTATAACTTTGAAAATCCTTCTCAGCTGTTGAGAATGAACAGTTTTCTTGTATCAGTTGCCCATTTTCATGTTTGAAATAACATCAGGCAAGCTTTGAAAATGATTGAAACTTACATAATGCATCATGTGATGCAAGAATCTTATTTTCCAGAAAGTACTTGTATTATAGACCAAAATTATGCATATTTTCAAATGTGGAACACAGATGATTTCTACAAAAAATTCATGAATTGTTCTACAGGTGGTACCTTGCAATTTGAACCTAATCTTTTGCAAAACTAGGGTCAAATTGCATAAGCAGTAAAATTGCAAGAAACTTTGTGAAATTCAAAAATGTCACTGCAAAAATGTAAAAAATGGCCAAAGCAGGTTAAGTTGCAGGGCAAGGGTCTAATTGTGAGTCAACCTCATCCCTGCAAATTCAACCATCAAATTTTGTGACAGTTGCCTTGCATGAGTTTGAATTGTGAGGTACCACGCCTGTATCAATACAGGTGCTATAACTCAACATTTGACCCTAATCTGTTTCAAAACTAGGGTCAAATTACATAAGTAGTCAAATTGCAAGACACTTTCTGAAATTCAAAAATATAACCTTAACCCTTGGACAGCGGAGGGTTCTTTCTCAGTGCATGGCAGAGTCAGGATTTTTCTGGGGACGGCGCATTTCAGTTGACCCAAGGTTACTAGCTGAAATGCGCCCAGGTTGAGGAGGACTAAGTTGGGAAAAATCCAGGAGGCAAATGTTCTTTTGTTCCCAAGATTTTTCCATGCAACTCCTATGCCAGGAATGCAGGAAGAAACGCCACCCAGCCAAAGATTTTTTTTTTAACTTTCATTGAAAATTTTCTGCAGGATTAGAAAAAAATCTTGGATTTTTTCCTGACTTAGCCCAATTGAGCATAATGGTGAAAAAATCAAGTTGTTTTTATTCCCAGTGCCCAGTGGCACCAAATTTTGAAAAAATGTCCCAACTTTGCTGCACAAGGGTTAAATATGCAAAAAGTGGCCAAAGCTTTCAAATGGTTGGGCAAGGGTCAAATTGTGAGTCAACCTCCCAGCAAATTCAACCATCAAATGTTGGAATGGTTGAATTGTGGAAGGTCAAATTGTGAGGCATCACCTATATATCAATATATGCATTCTTGCACAGGTCACAGCAATTACAATTGAAGTGTGTTACTGTAGCACAGTAATACAATACTTATTTACAAGATAGGAATTTTTGACAATTGAATGAGATTTAAAAAGTGTTTGCAAGAACTGCATGCCAAAAAATATAAATTGAGCATAATGTATTTGATTTATACTACATTTTGCCAAGATGAGTATAGTTGTAACATCAATAATATGCTGAAATAAACATAAAGCCTTCAAAATCACTATTTCATAAGAACAAATCTCTTTGTCTGAGTATTCTTTAAGAAAACTTGAGAAACATGAATTTGAAAGCAGAAAATCATTATTTTTCATATGTAAATTGTATTAATAAATTTGAAAAAAAAAACCGAGAGCTATTTCCGCAAAAATCTTGGCCAGCATCACATGATGGACCCCTTTATTCAATTATTTTCTCTCACTCCATTGAATATGACGTTATTTGCTGGGGCATTTTTTTATTTTTCACGATTCATTTTTTCTAAATGGTTCCTGGTCAGCATTCTTTTTAAATCTTCCTCCCCGTTGGAATCCCCGGACGTACTTCCAGTAGCAATAAATCATCATCATCAACCATTGGTCATCAAACTGGAAATGAATCTCACCAGGAAGTCCGCTTTGGTTGGCTGCTCAAACGCGGGATATAACGCAACTCCTCCTCGTATAATTCCGATGAAAAACAACAAGATTCCGAATATTTTTGGGAGAAAAGCTGGTCATGAATGAGTTTATAAAATATAGATGACGTTTATGATGAACAATAACAGGAAGAAAAAGAGGAAGAAGAAGCAGTAGAAATATAAAGATTAATTATAGAAGCTTGTTCCTATTATTTTAGGTGCGGAAAATCCAAGAGGAAAATAGACCGGTTCTCGGATCTGCGTTTCACAGTTGGCGCACTTTTTTTGCGGACGCGCCCACAAAACTGCGTCATTTGTCACTTGGCTTGACTTTGTTGTGGGGAACATCTTTCCTCCTCATAGCATATGGTTTTGTAATTTTTTCTCCATCTCATTTTTAATTGGCTTCTCTGATGGGCAGCTATTATGTGGTAATTTTTGGGGGATTTTTCGCGCAATAATTTAATTGAGAATAATAAGTCAATTGAAGGATGAAATTCCCATGGAACCAGCAGGGAAATACTCCAATACTAGGGCAGATTTTTATTTTTATTTATGCAATGTCTTGAGTCTTTTGGCTGGTATACTCAAGCATATACAGTGAACCCCAGCACAATGGACTTAATTTTTGAAACAGACTACAGTCAACCCCTGTCTAACGGACTTGATTCGTGCAAGGGACGAGTCTGTTAGACAAAAATTCCTTTACACAAATTCAATTACATAAAAAATTAAAAATTTCAATTTTCAACACTAATTTTAAACCAAAAGAAGTCTGTTTGGCAGATTTTGTCTGTTGGGCGGGAGGAAAAACTGCTTGCAGAGCTGGTCTGTTTGGCAAGAATCCCTTACACGGGAGGTCTGTTAGGCAGGGGGGCACTGTAGTCTGTTATTTGGAAAGTCCTTTAGACAAATTCAATCATGAAAATTGAAAATTTTCATTTTTATCATTAATTTTAAACCAACAGAAGTCTGTTTAGGTAGATTTTGTTTGTCAGGTGGGAGGAAAAACTGCCTCCAGAGGCAATCCATTAGGCAAAAATTCTATAGGTAGAAGGTCTGTTATAGGCGGGGTTTACTGTAATGCACTAATTTTATTTCCACATACAGTTGGACCCTTGAATCAATGACCATGAACTTGTCAGCAACAATTGTCTTTGTACAACATATATATTTTTGGGCCCACAGAGTTCCCCATGTTTGAAGAGTTCTCTAAAAAGCACTTTTATGGTCCTTTGAATTTCACTGTAGAACAAATCCACCAGTATTTACTTCTTTTATTGCTACTGATTTTGAAGTTTGGGGGAAAATTAAATATCTTTTACAGCATATTTGATTAAAAATTATTCAGCAAATGATAAAAGATCTGCATTGGTTTCAAATTTTTGTAATGTGACTCCAAAACTTGAACCAATCCAAAATGACTCTGTTTTTATGATATTTTGTAAAAGGACTCTGCTTGTGATGTCCAGGAAAATCAAACTTTGAAAACATTGACCAATGATGAGAAAAGTTGTGTCTGACCATTATGATTATTGATTGGAACAAAATTGGAGCAATCCTATCATCCAGAGCAGATTTTCATGCTGGGGGTCACAGGAGCCATGAATCTGGGAAACAGCAAGCTTGCATTATGATTTGGGCTACATCCCACTGCTCATTTTTCTCAGTTCTCCCCCCTGCTTACCCCTTGTGTTTTGAGTGTTCATGCACCCTCTTGAAGGCAGTGTGAAGTTTGCTGGTTGAATTACATCATCCCTAAAACCAGGTCTGAAGAACAGCGGCATGCTGTGGAAGAAGTTGCCTGAAAACTCTTTTTTTCTGGACATGCCATTGACCCTCAACCCTTGGATGGTGGCAGCCTTCTTTCCATCACAGGGCAGAGTTGAACTTTTTACCCTTGGGCCTGCATCAAGTTTGTGCACTAGGTTATGCCACCCCTGTCAGGTGGGGAAGGGCAAAGTTGGATTTTATTCAGGGATCAAGAAATGCTGGGAAAGTTGTAAGTTGGACTTTTACTGTATTGACTTATATCCTGGGCTCCTGGCTTCCAAACTGAAGTTTAATCTTTCAACGAGGGAACAACACAAGGCTTGGGGAAAAAGGGAACCTTGAAGATTTCATTTTTTCATTTCAAATTTAAATTTTTATGCAGAAAATTTAAAAAAATTCCAGGATTTTTCCCAACATTGCCCTGCACACACTATCATGGTTTTTTTTTTAATGCCACTCTTGAGTGCAACCAAAATCTGCAAAAAAGTCCAGCGTTGCCACAGAAGGGTTCAAGACTGACCTTAAAGATACACAAAAGTACAAATCAATGATGCATCCTTTTTAAATTTGTCATTATACACAAAATTCTCAATGCCATTCTCAATAAATGCCATTTTTTGGTGCCAACTTTATGTGCCTCAGGAACATATGTCCCAGTCCACATCAATCTACCTGTACACTGGGGGACTGGACACAACATTTGATGTGTAAAGATACACCTTGGAGGCACATGTAATTGACACATTTTTGACACTAAATGGTTTTTCTGGGATGAAACTTGCTGGGATCATGAAACTATTTACCATTCAAAAGGAAATTGAACAAGATTTCATTTGGTTTTTTTCATACCTGGATTTGCTACTGAGCTATTGTAAATTGAAACTTGGTTTACATTTTTGGCCCACAGTGTATATATGGAACAGAATTTTCCTTGGTTGACAGAGAAACCTTCCCTCAGTGAGATTTTATTGCTAAGCTCTAAAATGTGTCAATCATCAGTGAAGAAATGCTGCAAGAGAAGATATTCAACAGCTTCCCAAAAAAAATTTCTGTACATTCCAGCTCTTAATTTTCACTGCCAAAATTATTTGAAGAGTACAACTTTCTCAATAGTTGAACAAAAGGAAGCTGACGCACGCTTTTTCTTTGAAAATCTTTTTGATCTCTTCAGAAATGCGGCATTCATTGTTTTTCAATATTATCTCATCTTTAGATCGTTGGCTTTCAAATTAGCAAAAATACGAATTCACCGAATCTCATGTTAAAATTTCAGGCTGCGCATGATGAGTTGATGACGCAAAATTTTAAATCTTTCGCAAGAGGAAGAAAAATTTATGAAGACATTCTTTCTTCTCTGTCCAGTCTTCAAAAATGTCTCGTTTTCAGAAGACATAAAACAATGGTACAAAAGTTTTTGGAAGTATAAAAAGCAATGGTAGTTTTCGTACATTTTTTTTTCAATCTTGTCCGTGTCGCTCAAAAAAATGCAAACGCATATCATAAATTCCACTAATCCAAAACAAATTATTAAAAGTTACCCATCAAACCAGAAAATCGAAAATATCAGTTTCTCGCCGAAAATCGTGCCAGTTCTCGAAAAATACTTCACTTTATTTAAAAAAAAAAAGGTTTCAATTTAGGAACTCGCAACTGGAATCGGCGTCGGTTGATGCTGTCCATCATGGCCCCAATCGCTCATGAGTGGCTGCAAATCAGCCTCAATTTGCTGGGTTCTCTTGACTTCCAATAGTGTGGCATCATCATCAGGTAGTCCTTGCGATGACGACGAAGACGTTGAAACACTTGGAGGCTTGTGCCGATTTTTGGCAATCGCCACGGAATTGCAGAGTCTGTTGACCTCCGCCACAAAATCCCGACACATGAGGTCAATTTCCCGCGAGGATTTTAAGAATGAAGAATCTCCTTCGATGCACACTTTGGATCCTGATTCATTGTGGCTGATGAAAGTCCAGCTCAAACCTATGAGAAAAGAAATAAGGGGATTTTTAAATTGTCCGTGCCTAAATTATGGTAACCCTGATTACATATGAACTTTGTATCATCAATCAAAACATGCCAACCAATGAAACTTGATGAAAGAAATATTCTCCTAAATATCAGAGAGCCATATAGGAAAAAAGTTTAGCTTTATATTATATCTCCGAAAATATACTAGATCTTTCATCTCAAGATTTTTTTATGCAGTAATTTTTCATCAATTAAAAATTATCTGGGATAAAATGGAACTCCTTGTGATTTTAAATTAACCAAAACAATTATGTTGTGTGATGAAATAATTGACTAAATTTACCTCCTGTTGAGCCAGGACCAAAGTTGATCCACTGAACAGCTTCTGCAGCTTTTGGCGAAAGTGAACTCAGGTCCACATGTGTGACACCAAAAGTCCACTTGAAAGGCAGTGTCAAAATTTCTTCTGGTATTTTGTTGATTGTCATGAACATCAATTTCTTCCAACCCCTATTGAAGAAATAGTGTGATAAAAGGTTTTTTACAAGTTCTCTGAAAAGTTTTCATGCCTCCGGAATCAATCCAAATGCATTGTAAATGACAATACAGTGAGACCCCACATGCAGATGCATTGACCTGTTGACAATTCAACATAGGGACACTTACGTTCCCAGAAAAAATCAATAAATAAGGCCCAACATGAGGACACTGACTCAACGTAAGGACATTTTGTGATAAAATTGTAAATAAATTTAAGACCAGATTACAAGAAACAGATATTTACAACCCTAAAATTGATGTAAGAAAAGTTCTTGGGCATTTCTCTCACCAAATTACCATCCAATTACCTAATTTAAAAAAATTACCTCCAGCATAGAGGGACTTCTACTTTTTTCACTTGAATATTATTTTTGTAGATGCCAAAATTTCAGTGTACAGTACAGAGATACACTATTTAATGCTCCAAATGTTCTTATTGAGTTGAAAATGTATTCACTAACTCAAATTATAGTGGAAAAATTTTTTTTTTCAGGGAATTCTGAAGAATATTCCTTTCACAAAATACCAATTAAAAATGGTATAATGTAAGTATATGGGAAAACAAGACTTGACTTGGTGACATTCTGACTTGGGGACACTCTTGATGCACCAATTACGTCCGCATCTCAGGGTCTCACTGTACCATATTTTCAAGAATTTTGCAAAACATAATCAAAGGAAAACATTTTCAAGGAAACCCCAGTTCCCAAATTGTCCTCAAATCATAAGATCTGAGGAATATTCAGAAAGCCTGGACTGTTTTTCTCTGCAATAGATTTTATCACATCATGTAAACTCATGAAAGAGAACACACCCATTGTTTCCATAGTAATCCAATGTTGAAGATATGACCTTCATTCTTGTCTCTGGAGGACCATTGAGTGTTGGGAACCAGATCCGCCCTGTAGGACAGATGTCACCTCTGACACCAGTACAAGTTCCAGGGTTCATCAAAGCAGTAGAAATGTTGTCCAGGAGTCTGTTGGACCCATGCCTTTCATGGAATTCCTGGAAACTATGGCATAGTCCAACATGCAAAATATCTTCATTTCTAGCTCCATTCAGCTCTGCAATTTCTGTCAAGGTTGTTCCTGGGACACTTACCCTGACTTTTCCAAAGTTGTGCCACCTGTGAAATTGAAGATGATAATTTCCAGTTGATGCAAAATGGAGCCTAATGACACAGTTATGGAGCATAATGACACCACACAACAGATTTTTGCAGATCAGACCACCTCTGGAGGCAGTTTATCCTCTTGCATAACAGACAAATCCAAACAACAGACTTCAGTCTGTAGAAGCGCATGCTACCAGTAGACATGAGTCCCTTACATCCCCCCTTACCATGCTTCCCAACTCAATTTGAATAAAAAATTTCATTACTATTGCTGTGAATGTGTGTATGTTGTGTTTTTTACTTCTTTTGGTTGTAATCTTGCTTATTTTGCATAAGCGTAAACATATGGGAAAATGAAGTTTGCATAACAGGCTAGTCTCCTGCATAAATCAAGTACATTGTCTGGGGGTTGACTGTATATATGAATATGCCCCATGCCAACAGCATGCTTGACCCATTCAATAATTCTCATACTATATATACAGTCAACCCTTGCTTAACATTTTTAGTTGGTGCAGGGGAAAAAATTTTTGCTGAAAAAAATGTTAAGCAAGGTAGTCTCTCCCTTAAGATATACGGGAGAAACGTTCAATTGGTGTCAGGCAAAATTTTCTAAAGGTAAAATTCAGAAAAAAATAATGAAAGAGTGTATTCCAACAACTGAGCTTTATGCACTGCCATTACATTCAAAAAGTAACCCCAGTTCTTCATTCAATTGAAATCAGAGATTCATTTTAAACAAGGAAGGGTCTAAGTGTTACCCAGAATTCAGTGTGTGACACTGCAATTCTTCATAAAATAATTATAACACCACACCACCACACAGGAAACACATTTAAAGCTGTGGAAAAATTCACATTCAAGAAAANTCGGTGTCTTGAACCAGAGAATCCACTGCAGAATCGAGTGCCTTGAGCTGTTCCAATGGTGTCACCCAGAACCAAATGCCCCAGACCCTGTCAACACTGGACAACAATTTTTCCCTGAGCTTATCGCGAAATTTTTGCAAAAGACTGTCCCGCAGTTTTCCACGGAAAGCTGATGGCGAAACTGCGCCGATTTTGACGACAAGCGTCACAAGGGGACGGTTTCTCGCAGAATCGACGCTGGTTTGCAGGAAAAACGCGTTTTCTGGAGGCAAAATTGAGAATCGTCTCCTGCACTTTGATGCATTGCTGACAAGGAAAGCAGCGATGGGTTCCACCGAAAGCAGAGCTGCCAAGAACCACTGGAACGCGTTGAAGATGGGCTGAGAAGCCAGAAGTAGAAGGTACTTCGCATAAGGTATCACGATTTTCGGAGTGAACAGAGTATGAAATGGCCGATCCATTTTCAAAGTCGACCTTTCCAAATCTGCACACACGCAAAAAAGAAATTTTTACATTCAAATGGAATCAGACAAATGACTCCCGGAATAAAAACGAATACTTTTTCGGAGTGAACAGGACTCTGAAGGGCAGAGTACATTCGAAGANTTTACATTCAAATGGAATCAGACAAATGACTCCCGGAATAAAAACGAATACTTTTTCGGAGTGAACAGGACTCTGAAGGGCAGAGTACATTCGAAGAACACTAAGAAAAACTATTGTTGTACAGCGAACGACACCTACGCAATTCCAAACTTATCAACAATAACATCAATGCCTTTCGCGTCACTCAGATCTCAGCGTTTGCAGCAAATTCAGGTTCCGGTTGTATCCGTCACTCAAAGGAATACAGTACAGTGTAATCAATTTATTCTCAAGCAGGACAGAACCAGGCAATCATAAATATATATACCTAAAATATACAGTATTTGAGCAACAACAAAAACGAGCACCTAAAATTTGTAAGTTGGAAAGTGAATGCAAATATTCACCGCATCTTTCAATTATTCAACATATGTAATTGTTTTTAGCCTACCAAGGATTCTTAACGATTAAAAATAAACTTTGATAATTATTTATAAAATTTCAAAGAGATTGAAACCCCACATTCAGAAATTTCTAAAAAAAAAAAATGCTCTCATCACAAGGAATTTTTGAATACACGTGGACTCTCTGAAAAATGAAACGCAAGGAACCAGAAATACATTTGTTGCAGAGAAAATTTATCTGCAAAGAACCCCAATAGCATAGGTGAAGAATCCTACGTAGGATCAAAAAAACATTTTGCTACAGCATGCAGAGAAAATCGTTGTAGACAAAATGTTTCTAGAGGGAGTCCACCTGCATTTTCCAAAAAAAATTGTGCATTTTGAGACAGGAATGGCTAAAAAGATCATGGAACTTTTTATTCAGGATAATGACAAAAACGGTGGAATCTTCAATTCGCATCATCCTCAACAGTCAGTCGTTTCAGGAGAAAAAAATTAATGTACAGCATTCCATTTTTTTCCCCAGACCTCAAAAGAAAATGAACTTTCTCTTAAATTAAATTCAAGCAGTTTTCCTAAAGACTTAATGCGGTGGGGATACTTTATATATTGTATGAAACAATTCAATGCAAAATAAAACTGAAGAGAAACAGATGATACAAATTAGCTCAGTTAATTTTTCAGGCAATTACACTGCTTCCAGTACCCTTTTAGTTTTTACAATTCATCAAACAAAGAAGCTACTATGCAGAAGAAGTTTGCGAAGTAGGTCAAGAAGATAATTTCTCATAGAAAAATATTCACACAAGAGACAAAGGGCATTGTTCTTGAATGAATGGTAGTTATTTTTAAACCTTTCCCACACATGCAAAGCTTCAAAAGAATAAAGAAAGTGCAAAATGTTTATATTTATAAGGTGAACATTAGGTTTTAGAGCACTCAACAGCAGTTGGAAACTTGGAAGTGATATTACTCAACAGGTGCTATTGCAAGACTTTCTGGGGGCTGCCTGCTTACTGCAAGGCGGTTTTTCCTCCAAGCAGTCCATTGACTTCCTGGGTGTGATGTTGCAATAAAAATGCTTCATTCCTAAAGCATGTCTTATCATCCACAATGAACACTACCTATACTGTTTATGGACTCATGGAGTTAGCTAAATTAAAATCAAACCATTGTAAGAAAAAAAACTCAACTTTTTTGAATCCCTCTTTCAAACCCCTCAAATGAGAACCATCTACAACAGTTCCCCATCCTTTTTGGGCGTGCTGACTGGCAAATTTAAATAAAAATTTTTGCAGACCTGCAAATTCCTCAACACTTTTCTGCTGACTGGCAAAGTTTCACAAAATTTTTTGGAGACACGCAAAAGTTTTGCTTGAAAGACTTTAAGGCAGGTATATGAAAATTGCTGCCTTTTTTGCAAATATTCATGTATGCCTCAATGAAACATCAGCAACAGCTGAATTTCATCAAAGAAATAGAAATATGGGCTTCAAGAAAGGTTTTTCAGAATGAAAAACAAAACAAAATAATTCCAGCTGGTGAAAATTTGTCTGATTTATTATATGAAGAAAAGCCAACCTTTATTTCAATCAGATAATTTCAACTGCCATATGGTCCTTCAAACGTTTTTGGTGAAAGTAACAGACATCATCATCACTACTTTTCATACATTTATTATGCTGAAAATTTCTCATGGACTACTGGCAAGAAACTTCTGCAGACCATACATTGTGTAATACTTATATACAGTATTGAGCCTAAAAACCTCAAGTCTCCAAAAGTCAATTTTTTTTCAAGCCCTCATCCCCTTCTGGAAACAATGAATTTAAAACCACTCCAACTCCAAAACTTTTCCTCTCAAACCTGTTACTCAATTTTTCTGCAAGTTTTTTTTTCTACAGTATGTGGTTTGTGTAGAGACTTTAGATCCCCTGAATATAGTGTGTATACTGTATAATGAGAAACTAAATCCATTTAAAACCTTGCAATTGCATTGCAGTACTGTAGAATCTTTTTATGAAGAATAATGAATCAAAACCAAGTCCATTCCATGTCCCTAATTATCAGAAGCTATAATCTTGAGTTAATTAATTTTTTGTTTGAAAAACTATTTCACTGGTCTAAATGGCTTTGTTATATTCGATTTAACCGTTTTCCCATTCTGAAACCTGCATCAATTGCTCATTAAATAAACAAAAAATTAATAATATTGAACAGCAGCAGCAAAATAAACTTGAAGAAACCATCAGAAAAACAAGATGTATTCATTTACATACAGTACTGAAAAATTAATTATGCAAGCAACAACATTCCCCATTCAAGCACAACACGCAGCAACAATTCAGTTTCAAATAAACTGCTGCTGTATCACTTATCATAAATGCTATCAATCATCCAAAGAAAGACTCACTTTGTACAAGGTGTCTACAGCAAATATAACCACTACATATATATGGTATATAAATCCATTATATACACAGATACAATTCATTTTGAACCAAATCATTGTAGAGGAAGTCCACCTCATGTAAACCATATGGAAGTTGTACCTCAAAATTCAACCCACCTCAATTTGACACCATCCTGCAATTCAGCAGTCAAATTTGCAGGGAGCTATCTGACTTGCTATTTCAGTAACTTTCCGGTTATCTCAGAACCCATTTTTCTTTGTCTCGTGAATTCAGTATTTGTTAGGTTAGGTTAGGTCAGGTTATGTTAATTGAAAGATATTTTTAACTAACATAACCTGACCTAACCTATCTTTACCTAACTGCCTCCAAAAATCAGTTTCAGCAGAATGCAGAAAAATGAAATTCACAGTTCCTGGTAGGTGCACAGAAAGTAGGTACTGAGATAACAGGAAAGTAACATTCAAGCTGTTTTTCCCAATTTTTTGCCTTTTTGTACTGATATTTTTTTCTAATTTAGCAAGTGTCTCACAATTTGACTGCTTTATGCAATTTGACTCTAGTTTGACAACTGATTAGGGTGAAATTCAAAGGTACCACTTGTAACACTATATACACAGGCATATCCCAAAGTTCATTACACAAAAACCGCATTCATTTAAAACAGTCCATTATCCGAATCACCTCCTCAGAAAACGTTCTGAACAGGTCTGAGTCACAGACTCACGGTCACATCACAAAAATAATGATGCACTATGTTCAAGTTGACTTCTCACTAAAAAGACCGTAAAAAACTCGTTTCTAAACTATAGTGTCCTTTTAAAGAACTGCTGGTATATACCATGGAGAAAAATGAATCTAATCCAAGACCTACAGAATATTGATTATACACAGATAAAAATCGTTACTGACAAGATGGTTGTGGAGTAAGTCCACCTGCTGTTTGCAGGGCATCCCAAAGTTCATTATGCGAAAAACCTTATTCTTTTAAAGCAGTCCATATTACTCCATAATCCGAATAACCACCTCAAAACAATTTCTGAACATGCGCGATTCCTGATGATCTCATGGATTCAAATAAAACCATCACTCATAAAAAATCATCCAAACAACTCAATCATCGTCCACAACAAAATTCAAGCTACTAGAAAAAAATCGCCATATTGAACAAACTTTCTCCATGTGAACAAATGCTATGCAATATGCAGAAAATAACTCAATAATGCTGCAACTCATCTGCAATCAAGGAAAAAAAAAACCCTAAATACTAAGAAACTCACTGTAACAAAAGTCCACCTTTTTCAAAACTGTTCACTACTCAAGTGTACATATACACATGCACGCTGGCATCCCGCAGTTCATTCTGCGAAAATCTACTCAATTTCAAAAACATTCCATTATCCGAATCACCACCTCAGAAAAAAAGTACTGGACAGCATCATATGGCCTGAGTCGCGATCATTTGGGTCCAACTGCGTGCGTTTCCTCGGGGCCCCGAGCCGAGACTGCCAGGAAAAGTTGTAAAACGGGGAGAAAAAAAAATTAATAATAATCCTTGGAAGGAAGGGAAAAAGACCACAAAGAGAGAGAGAACCCGAATAGCCACACACACGCACGCACGCACATAAATAAAAAAAAAAAAAGAGAAAGCGTTTGCGCAATGCAGAAAAAACCAGACACACAGCTTTGTATAAGGGGGCAAGTTGGAGAGAGAGAGAGAGAGAGAGAGAAAACCCCAAGGACTTGCTCACTTGCCTGCTGCTGGTGCTGGTTATTGCAACACTTCTTGTGCCCATATAGTAAAAAAAAAATGTTATACAGTATTCTTCTCCTCATTTTCCCTTGGGTCAATCTACATAGGAATTGAGTAAATTTTACATCGTTTTCCATCCTTTCTTTTATTGTGATTCTTTTTTTAATTTTATTTTTTCATGGGTTGCACCAGAACGTTCTGGTGAACAAACAAATGGGGATTTCAGACTGCTGACTGCATGAGCTTTTGCTTCCTTGTGTTATTATAGCATATAGCGCTGCTGCGGCTGATGGTGCATAGATATCGCGCAGATTTGAAAGAATAAATATATTAGCAAATAGGAGATTAATTCAGATTCCAGAGAGATTATAATAAGTCTCAAAATGTGAAGCCAGCATATAGTCAGCAAATGATTTATTGTCAGATATCTTAGCAGTATTGATACTTTGCATCAGTGTTCTCCAACTGCTTTGATTGGCCCATGATGAATGACCAGCTAATTTTCAGAAAAATTTTCTGCAGACTGCCAAAGTTTCACAAAATTTTTGCAGACTCAAAAAGTTGTGTTTGAAGGTTTTGTTTATGACAAGTGCTTGAAAATGTCATGCTTTTTGAAGGACTCATGGCAAAAAGTCAAGAACCAATGAGCAAAGCAGCTTTAGTGGAATGCCTTCAAAAATTAGAAAAGATTGCAACAAGTAGATGCTGCGCAAGAAATATCAAAGCTGAGCGAGAAATAAATAAAAATGTGTCCTTGCAATGAGCTTTCTGCATAATGAATGACTTGGTTAATGAAAACTGTGGAGGAAAAAATTTCTGAATGAAAATTGGCTCCTAGTTAAAAAAAAAACGGATATTCTGCATAATGGAATTTCCTCCCAACACAGGAACCAAATCTCAAGCTTTATATTTTTCATTTTATCTTTGAGCGGGGATATTGTGTGCTTTTCACGTTAAAAAATTTGCATAGCAAAATAATTCATCCAGGATCAGGATTTTTTAAATGCATGTTCCACCGCATAATACTTTACTGCATTTAGCAAAAATATTATCCCTGACAAGATTAGCCAATTATAAAAGCATGATCTGGTTTTTTTCATGCATTTCTATATTATTCACAAATTTAAAATTTTCTTGACTGTACAAGTTTCATTGTGCAGAATTTCTGGCAGCAGAAACAAGAGTCAAAGGATTGACTTGTAATTTAATCTGCGCATCTTGGGGTGTGCCAAAGATGAAAGGATAAGAAAATCCCCTGAACTGGGGGTGGTGTGCAAAACAGGACAACCAAAAAAGTTGGCAGTCAGATTGCTTGCCAAAAACGAAGGACCCCCAGAACTGGGACAAGAAAATTGTTGAATTGGCATTTTTACAAGGAGAGAAAAATTTCCCCCTCTGTTGTCTTGAAAGTGGGGTCATTTAACCTTCCAGCAAAACAACAAAAACAGGACCAGTTGCTGGTAATGTGTGCAAAAATTGTCCCCTTTTTCTTGTAAAACAATTTGTCTTGGAAACTCAAAACTTTTTGAGCTGTCAAGTGTACAAAACTCCCCAGAAAATCAATCTCCTGAAGAGTACATATTTCCCTGTCAAAATAATTCAGCAGAGTTTGTTGAATAGTAAAAGACACCCAGTTTTCTGGAAAAACATCTAGTCAAAAAACTTAAAACAGCAAAATAATTTTCCAACCCAGAAAATTTGTTGTTTGTGTGACAAGAAAAGAAAGGTCAGCACTCTAGGGGAGAAAATCCCCAGTCAATTTGCACACTGATCAAGTACTGTGTTTTAATTCGCATCTAAGTACCTGAACCTCTTCAATTATTTCTGATAAACAAATTCCTAATCTATCAAGGTGTAGGGCTTAAAAATCTCTGTCTCAAGTTTAAAACCCTGCATTCATGAAAATGTTGGCATGCAATTTAAGCCAAATTTGATGCTTTTAAAGCAATTTCCAACTGTCCTCAAAGCAAAACAAAAATAAGTTTTAAAATCACCTGACTTCTTGGTTTCTTTAAAAAATCCTGATGCATGTAGAATCAGATTATTTTTTCATTAATTTTTCTGATGATGAATATAATTTTTAAAATTCCACAAAATATGGTCAAAGAAAGCTATAGATGTGCGGAATTTTTTCCTCTTAATAAAAGGGAGCAACTAAAATTGTTTGTGCAATAATCGGCGCGTCTCGGGACGCGCCTACAGCTGCTAGCAAACCCCTTCACAGGGCAGTAAAATTAAACAAATTGTGCCAAGTCGGCAAAACTGCCAATAAAATAACAAAAATACAAACCCATCTCTGGGTAAAAGACC
>CAJPEX010001700.1:0-42039 GCA_905338405.1 Notodromas monacha
AGATCTTCAGGGTCATTTTTGTTAACCCCTGTTATTTTGAATCCAGTCTTGTGCCTTTCTGGTTTTAACAAGAGTCTATTAACACACTCTTCAGTTATAAGGTTGAGCTGTGCTCCTGAATCCAGTAATGCATATAGTTCCTTTTCGGTTTTTGTTTCTATGAGTTGAGTTGTTTCCATAAAAGAGCTTGATGGAGTTTTTAACGATATCTTTACGTAAATTCGCTCTAGTCATGCGTTATTTTGAACAGGATCTGACTGTGCTTGGACGACTTGTACCTTTTTCATTTCTGCCACATCTGTTTGGAGATTCTTGACAATGTTCAGAATTTCAGCGCTTGGTTGTTGGGAATCCTCATTGTTTGCTTGGTTCTGGTTATTTTCCTGACTCCCATTTCCTTGAGTTGGTTTTCGGCACAGACTCGTATGATGTTTACCGCCACAGTTTTGGCAACGTTTGAAATTTCGACAATCTTCAACTCCATGTTGAGGACGCAAGCAATTCAGACAGAGGCTGTAAGCTTTAGCATTCTTCTCCAGTTGCTCTACATTTTGATGACACTGGTTTGGGTAGTGTTCTTGTCTGCAAAATGGGCATTTCTTTGTGAAAGTTACTTGTTGAAATTGGTTTTGCCTGTAGTTCGGCGCTGTCCACTGACAGCTGTTATGGTTCTGTCCATTCACTAACATTAAAGACTTGACAGGAACTAACAAAACGTATAAGACTAACATACATAACATGACGGGTCTTAAAGGACAAAGTAAAGAAAGAACGAACTGGAAAAATTGAAGTCCAAGTCACAGTTGAACCATTTTTTCACAAATTTGCGCTGCAGTTTCTGTTTTCACTATTTTTGGAACTAGAGGGGCGGACGATGGCTTCACTGGAGCACTTGGAGTTGTTTTGACAGTTTTGTTGGCTGCTGCAGTTTTGGGTTCTGCTGATGTTTTATATATCCCAATATTTGATTGAGGAGTGTCTTCATTGACAGACGCGTTGTTATTAAGTTTCTTCCAATACCATCTGTACATTTGCTCGGGATTTTGTTTCCACATGAGTTTGTTTTTCTTCTTGATTGATGTTTTCAAGATTTCATATAGTTTTCCCCTTTTTAAATTATTTTTGACAAGGGTCCAAATACAATTGTGAATTGAGTGTATGTTTTCTTTCATATTGGTCAGTTTGGCAATTAAGTCAATGACATCATTCATGTATACTGCACCCCAGGAATAGGAGCCATCTGGGTTTGGCAGATTTTCCAACTGCAAGTAAAATCTTTGGACTACCTGTTCAACTTTTCCAAAGGCATAGAACGTTTTCCTCGCCAGATCCAAATAATTGGACAGCTCAGTTTTCCTGTCCAGCCCCCTCAGCATTTGCAATGCGTCTTCATCAAAAACGTAATCCATCTCAAATTAAGAAACAAGTCCTCAGTCGAGTATCTAGCCACGGAATACCTAACCAAACATCATACTGGTTTGAACCAGTTTCAGAACTAGGTTTAGGACAAGTCCAAACTTAAATGGAAACATCTTCATTTCAATTCTCAGATAGTCTTGTATGTATTGTACAGGAGTTTTTCCCTAATTTTAACTGACAGGAAATGGCATGCAGAATTAAAGACGAAGATGTCGTTTAGGAAGAAGTCACAGACTCAGACTTAGAAACAGGAGTAGTAGTTTCGAAAGTGAGTCACTTTGCCTAAATCCTCGGTTAACCATTACTGCTGGGGGTTTCGGAAAATTGATATCGAGAATAGTTTTTTGTGCTGGCCTGAGAGTATTCCACTCTTTTGACAAAGACTGCGGTGTATGCGAAGCAAGGTTGGTTATTTCCTTTTTCAAAGCCATGATTTCATTCTTGTCTTCTTGATCAAGAAAGTCAAGTTGCGTCATAGAGAGGAATGCGTAAGCTTCAGAAAAGTTTTCAATGATTTCTTCAAAGGTTTTTAGTTTAAGGTCTTGTTTGGGTTCCGCGTTTGCCCAATCTCCTTTACAAATTAGTTGTACAATTCGGAAGAGTTTTGATGTTGAATCACAAAAAGCATTGTTGGTTTTGTTTTCGGAAATGATTGCAGTTGATGATACCGGTGTATTTAAGGAAGAATCAGACGTGCATGTTGAAGTGGTTAAGGTAGCCAAACTTCTTCCTGGTGTCTCTTGTTTGGTAGGAGTTTCAACTTCTTCATGTATTTTGTTTTGACTTTGAGTTTCAATCTCAATGTTTTGATCAATAATGATCTTTTTGGGAGGCCTTCCCGGTTTCTTCTTCATTGCCTTTGGTGGCATTTTTTGGATGGTTTTTCTTTGTTTTGATTTGTCTTTGATTTTTTGAGGGTATTTTCCTCTTTTCCTTACATCACCTTTTGTAGTTCTCCTTTTGTTGATAGTTTTGGTTTTGATAGGGTTTTGGATTATCACCTGTGGGAGATGCCTAATTGAGGCTAAATCTTAGATCACTTGTGCACTTTTCAAAGACACCTTTCGCGTTAGAGCTTGGGTTTCAAAGATAGTTTTGGAAAAGAGAAAATAACGACAGACACAGCAAGATTTTTTGAAGTTGTTTTTTTTTTTTTTGAAGAGAGGCGGCGTAAAGAAACCACGCTCTGCTACCACTTTTGTGAGAAAAAGAGATGTCAAACAGGCAAACTCACAAAGTTGAAAAATGTGATATGGAAATGGATGTGAAAATAGAAAAGGAGTGATTGAATTAAAGATATGAATCGAAGTTCTTTTCGCAAGAGAGAAGTGTTAAATTTATGAATAAGGACTCAATGAATCAGTCGGGACAAAGTCCTAGTTTTAACGAGTTGTATTTTTCTTGACGACAAACACTTGGTCAGAATTTCGGAATTTGGCGTTTTTTGCGAGATGAAAAAGCTTCTCTGCTTGGAGATCTGCTCAGGTTCACAATTCGAATGCAAGTGATGAAAATCATGCTGAATTTGGAAAACAGGAAAGGAGTTGCTGAAGGATGCGGATTAAGAAATCTATTGAGAAGATGTCCTTGCTGGGCCTGGGAATTGAACTCGGGTTTGGTTCCCAGGCTCCAGCAGAAGCTGTTAGAAATTTTCAGAAAAGACAATCGTTTAAAATTAATCTGGCGCCGAATTGTCGGCATGCCGAAGTTTTTTCCAACATAAACCCCCCCTTTCCCTTATTGAAACATCTCAGAGAGGTCGTTTTGAGAAGTGAAAGCGGTAGAAAAAACGAGGATAAATGGGGTAGGATTTACGAGAGGCAGTTAGAACTGAGGCAATTTGCTGACATTGCAAAAAACATCACAAAGTGCACTAAAGGCTGCCGTTTCTCAAAGTTTCCAGAAGGTTCGAGGTTAATGGTCTTGTTTTGCTGGCTCTTGCTGTTGATTCTTGACTCATTGGTTTGACTCAGTCTGGGTGCCGATTTGTTGAGGGTTGAGTCAGAGGGAGCCACCGTATATAGTCCTTTGGCTGTGCTGTTTTTGCGTCAGTGTTCGACAAGTTTGCTGAGTGTCCGGTTCCGGTTGAGAGGGTTGAGTCAGAGGGAGCCACCGTATATAGTCCTTTGGCTGTGCTGTTTTTGCGTCAGTGTTCGACAAGTTTGCTGAGTGTCTGGTTCTGGTTGTCCTCCCCTTTTGAATTCTCTAGGTCGGAAGAGTGGTTTTAGTTGTCATTCCTCTTTTAGAATTTTCTCTCTGTCAGGGATGGCCAGTCCCATCTAGGTTGAAAATTTTCACAAGTGAATTGAGAAGCGTTTTGCTTACAAATTTGCGTGTTGTTTTGAGATCAAGTGAAGATGAATTTTAACTCTTGTTGTTGGCACAAATTGTTGGCATGCCAAAGTTTTTTCCAACAGACTCATTGGAGTCTACTGCTGGAAAATGAACTTCAAAATCGGAAGAAACCAGAGACAAATTTTGAATGCAGAAAATTCAGAAAATAAAAATCCCTTCTGCTTCTTTTTCATTCAACACCTGAGAACAAAACATCAGTTTTCCCCATGAAAATTCCGTTGAACAATTTTTTTTTTTTGCGGGCTTTTTGTTCTGCAGGGACTCACTACTGCTCTTTACTGCTGAAAATTTTGTCAAAAATTAAATAAGGCTGTGTTGAGGAAAAAGGGATTTTTGGGAATCAGCAAAACAGCTAATCTCCCCAAGAATCGCGTGGGACCAGAGTTGACCTTGAGTTCCCACAATCTTCCTTGAATGTGTGGTGCTTTGAGGACTTTTTTTTTGGGAAATCCTTGAAATTCAACATGAACATTTCTCGCTTCTTTCATTGAAATAGTTTTTGTGGTCATCTTTGACCAATACATGAATTCATTCAAGTTTCAAAGTACAAACTGAACAGACCTTGCAATAGCCCTTCAAACTGCAGCATTCTGCTTTACTTGGTTTTTGTCTTGAATCTTCTTGTTGTCCTAAAACTTCACTTCAGTACTTGTGTTTTCTACCAAAAAGGAAATACTGTATATCAACTTTAAACTGTTGGGCTTTTCAGCACAGGCCGCAGGCTGGCTGATCAAGTACAGTATTTTATTTCAAGTATAACAGTTTTTAATCACTCTTTCTTGTTGAGGATTCATTCACAAACAAAATTAAGCTCAAAATCGAATCATAATCGAAAGCATTCTTAATACTAAAATTCCAAAAATAAGCTCCTTTCCGCGTCTTTTTCATTCAGCACATGAATGAGACAAGACATCTTCCCCCCCCCCACGAAAAATGTTTTTTCTGCAAATTTTGGCGCAGGTGTTTGTTAATGCGGGACTCCTTTTGCTGTACTGGTGGGAAAATGAACTTGAAAATTGAATCACAGCAAAAAACATTTTTTTCAAGATAACACACCTTTTGCACCTTCTCATTAAACACGTGGACAAAAAAAATATATTCAGACGAATGGCGAAGAGCAGTCAAATTTCGTTATCCGGTAATCACCGTCAGGTACTGAAGGAAAAAAAAAGTTGAAAATTGCATCATGCTAAAAAAAACCTTTTATGCTGAATTAAAAAATAATAATAACACACCTCAAGCATCTTTTCATTCGACGTGCAAAGACAAAACATGAAAAAAATTATTTCACAAAAAAAGTGGCGAAGACCATCAAAATTTGCATTGCGCTAAAAATAAAAAAAAAGTTTGCAATATTCAGCGTTTCATTGCTGTGTGTTACTTTCCAACAGGACACAGAACTGTCCTGGAATACAAACAATCCTCAGTGGACCAGATGTTTGGAATGGACAGCCTTGACCACATTTCCCATCATTCTCTTCATTTCAAGTGCAATTTACCTCCGACTCAACAAACCCCCTCCTTGGGCAGGAAAAGCGCGAAAGCAAACCTACCTCTACTACTTCAAAATAGTAATTAATTGCTGAAACGATATTCTTTTTTTTTTTTCAAATAAATAACCATTTCGCATCGCTGATTTGTCTTCGCCAACAGATTTTCCTCTACTGTCTGACGATGGTCTCGGTTTTCGAGGCTTCTTTCGACTTGAGCTACTTGAATTCGAGGGCAGCTGCGATTTACTCAGTGCCTACATTGCAAGCATTCGCCATGGTGAGAATGTTTTCTGCAAAAAAATTCCACGATGTCACATGTCAGTATCAGCTTCTTAACCAGGAATTTTTTCTGATGTAACATGTTTAAGAAACTAACAACGAAAAATATATTAATTTGAAAGATAAAATGAGAAAGTGGAACTGGGAGAAGAGGAAAAAAATTTTTGGCCACTGAAAGAATTAAACAACTTTTTTTTTAATGCAATTATACCTCTCCAAGTTAAGCTTCAAAGGAGCAGCAAAAAATCGAGTTTGGAAAACAATGATTCTTGTTGGGGGGGGGGGGGGAATAAATAATTCCAGAAAATTGCAATTGTTGATATTTTAGACTTTAAATTGCTTTTTAAATTAGCTGAATGGATGCTGAACTTGGAGGCAACGGTTGATTTTCCTAGTCTATAAAAGCAAAAAGACGTCCAGAAAAATTCGAGGTATGGATATTTTTGGACACTGAATTGACATGGGGTACATTTTTTTGATGAAATTGCAAATACGTTTCAGGCCAAATTACAAGAAACAGAAATTTCCAACCCTAAAATCGATGTAAGAAAAGTTCTTGGAAATTTCTCTCCCCCAAATAACCATCCATTCAGCTAATTAAAAAAATTACCTCCAGCATAGTGGGAAATTTATGAAGTCCTTCTCTTTTTTTCACTTGAATATTATTTTTTTTTGCAGAGAATGCCAAAGTTTCTATGTACTGTAAGAGGTATAAGTATTCAATTCCCCAAATGTCCATATTGTGTCGAAATATATTTATTGAATCAGTTTAAATTGGGAGACTATTTTCATTTTCATGGAATTATGGCGAGTATTTTGTACATAAAACACCAATTAAAATTATGTTATGTAAGTCTAAAGGAAAATGAGACTTGTCTTAGGGAAATTTTGACTTGGGGACACTCTTAACGCACCAATTACGTCCGCATCTCGGGGTCTCACAGTAAAAGTATATTCATCGCAACAAAAAAATATGCTCGTATTCCAAACAGTTGATTGCAGCAAAATTGATGAAAATGGAACGACTCAGAGGGGAACAAACATCTGGGCCATTATTCACGTTTTTCCTCACAATGGTCGCGAGTAGCGCCATCTCTGTGGCACGAGTGGCGAGAAACTTCACCAAGGTAAACCAAACATTTTTAGAAAGCTCGAAATAATATTTTCAGGAAGTTGCACTCTGAATAATTGTTTCAGAACAGTGAAAACATCGCTATGCTGACTTTGCTGAGTTCGAAAACGATGTTGTTTCTCATTGTAACCATTTTGAGCTGCCTCTCAGATTTGCCCCAAGACGAGGAACCAGAGAAGAAAGTAAGTGGAACAAATTTTCTCATATTTCGAAGCACCCCACGTTACGCCAAAAACATGCAAATTATAGCAAACTAGCTGAAAAATGATAGCAAAATAAAAAGATTTTCATGCGAGTCTCGTACGATTTTATTCGCAAGCGAACGAAACCTGGTGCGTAACAATTGTCAACCATTTTTTTCTCAATTCGAATTTCGATTATATGAATTCATTAATCAATGGAAGGAAATAAAATCAATACTTGAGAGAAGCTTAAGTAAGCATAATTTTTTAGGGCTTCGGGGTTATTTTTGGCAGCGATCTGTCCGTCTTTGGCGAAAATTATTCTCAAATTTATCTGAAAGTTTTTCTAGGGGTTCCCAACAGTCTTCTTCACCATTTGCTTTCACTGAAAATACATTTTAATTCTGTCTCAATATTAATTAATTTTGGTGAACTTCATTGCTGAAAATTAAAATAATTTCCATGGCAAACATCAATTTCAACGTCAACCGGGAAAAGCCGTGCGACGTGAGGCCTTCTTCCTGAATAAATTTTCCAGGTGTTTTGGCCATCAAAAAATCTAGAAAATATTCGGAAAATTAGTTCCACGCGGCATTTTCAAAAAGTAATTCCACCGACTATTCAAAGCTCCTTAAATTCGTAAACTCACTTGTTTTTTTTTAAACGATATCTCTGGAATCATGGGACTAATAAATTGCTAAAATCGAAAAAAAAACTGAGTTTCATTCCACTGCGAAGACTATAATTTGCAGACGATTCCCACGAATACCTCAGAATCTATTTCGCTGAATTTTAAACTCAATTTGAATAAAATTTGATTTTTTTTCCAGAATGAAGCGGAAGAATTCGATCTCGAACGACCGGAAGAAGCGTTTTACGGACACAATTTACCCCGGTGTCCGGAACAGGATTCATCGTTTCCGAGTCGCATCAGTTTCCACTGGTTGACCCCGTTTGTGAGAAGGGGTTACAAAAAATCAATCACAGTTAAAGACATGTTTCGATTGCCTCCGAGTCTCGAACCCTCGCACGTGATCCGGAAATTTGACGAAAATTACATCAGACACTACAGACGAAAAGGAAGACCGTGAGTTTTCAAATTGTATTTTATCGACTAGGAAAAAAAATTTCACGGGATGCCAAAGAAAAAGAGAAATTAAACAAAAGTTACGTGCATGAAAAAAATAATAATTAAAGCAGGGCTTTTTCGAGCAGCATTTCACGTGGAATGTAGCATTTTCAATGGGAATCTTAGACAAGGTAATTTTTAATATATAATTTCAAAATATGTTTAAAGGCAAAATGTACAGTACAGTATTAGATTCTCAAACATATGACATCCAGTAAAAGATCACAGCTGTCTCTCAAGATTTTGTGTGCAATTGATTTAATTTTTATGAAGTGTCATCACAGAGTAATCACCAATGTTTCCACAAAAGCTTAAACTTTTTAATGAAGGTGGGTATAATGCACCAACAAATATTTTTCAGTAATGTAAAAAATCCTAAAATAGATTTTTGCACATCTACCTCGAGTTTCATGTCAGCATGGGAATGTGATTCTCAGTCAAAAGTCTTCTGATCCAATGATATCCTTGGGGAAAATGACTAAGCTGACATCAGTTTCTGCCCATTTTAAAAAAACATGACAGATTTCTTGTGGCACTAAGCGAATTGGCACTAAATCAGGGTTTTCCTCAAGAACATAACAAAGGGAGATTCGTACCATGGAAATTTGTGGCACTGTGCCATGATGACACTAAGTTGAGGGTTAACTGTAATTTCAACTGGCATTGTCTTACCAGAATTTCAGATGAAGATGAGAGTTCATTGCCATTTTTGATGAATTTACAATGCTAATCTTAGAAATTGATAATATCAATAGGATAATATTGGAATTTAGATATAAAAAATTTGAAAGAAAAAGTATTCTTCAAGCTCCTGAAAGAACCCTAATCTGTCAGGAATTTTATGGGACCAAGTTTGACATCCAGCTCCTACAAGGGTTTCCAATATCCTTGGGATTTCCTAGGATCACTCAGTCCTCAGGGACAAATTTTCACCAAGAAAGGTTTTCAACTGTTGGAACTTTTCTGTTTTGGATATCAGTTGCTTTTTGACAGTCTCACGCTAAAGACATTGAAACTTGCTTTGAAATCCTTGCTTTTTGTCAAATATACCAACCTTCTCTTCTTACTGATAGAAAAAAGCTTGAAAAAGATTTACAAGTATTGGCATTCAATGAAGAGACCCTTTCTGAAATCTTGAAGGATCAAGATAAACTGTTGGCCTTACATGATTTCTCATCAAAGATTTTCTCTAATTTGTTCATTGAACCAAGCCTCATACAGAAACAAGCTGAAGACCTTGTGCTTTAAATGAATTTTTACATACATTTTGTTTTCAACGTCAGGGAATGAATGGGTGCATGCATACATGTCAGATGTCCAGTTGTATTTTGTGGATTGTATTTCTTCATTTTTGATCATTAGAATTTGTTTTGATGACTTTTTTGAATACAATATCACTAGTTAAGAACTTGAGTATGGTTTTTATTGTTTTAAATACCTGCATTGGAATCATGGTCTCTGATGACTGACGACGCCTTTTCTTGTTCTCGGGCTGTGCTGAGGCGGAAATGGACTTCCGGGAAGTTGATTGCGCTTCCGCGGGTTTCGGAAGGAATTTGAACGCCATTGAGTGGATTTGGGTTGGGTGGGAAGGAGGTTTGGTTGTGGCAATCTTGATTGAACCTTGTGAATGCTGAAAAGTGGCAAATTAAGTGTTCTGCTCATTCATTCATTTATTCATTCATACCAACCTTACACTGGGGTGTCAAACACCTCAGCCATAGCCCAGCTGATTGCTGTATTCTTTATTTTAAAAGTGCTCATTCAACCTTTTCATTATCATCAGTTTAAGAAAATTTCCCACGTATACCGGCAAAAAACTTCTCCAGCTAGTGTTTCCCAGGGGTTGGGCAACACTATATCAGACAGTTTTTTTTACCACTCAGTTGGAATGTGACCAGCAAATTTCTCTGATTCAAACTTCTCTTCTCGATATCCCCACAATCTACATACAATATTTTGCATCATATCAAGAATCTATGTGGTGAAGATCCCCGAGATCATCCCGGCATTCATGATTGACAAAAACGGAGACCCAATGGCGTTCAAATTCCTTCCGAAACCCGCGGAAGCGCAATCAACTTCCCGGAAGTCCATTTCCGCCTCAGCACAGCCCGAGAACAAGAAAAGGCGTCGTCAGGACATGAATGAAACAGAGAGACAAGAATATGATCGAAACAAGAAGGAACAAGACGAGTGGGCCAAACAAAGAATCCGGGGTTTGCCCACCGTCTTACGCACTTTCTGGGTGCCATTCACTATTGCTGGCATTGTCAAACTCATGCAGGACCTGCTCATGTTCGCCTCACCCTATTTGCAAATGTGAGGGGTTTTACAATAACATTTTTGAACTAAATGTGCAATTTTAAATAAATCTCGAATAATGCAAAGCTTCGAAATTATTTCAGTTCCTCTTCAGAAAGACTCAAACATAAGTTGGCGGGGTTCCATGATTTTTGCGCGCAGTTTAAAAAAATAATGTACCAGCAAATATTGAATTTTCTTTTACACGGTGTGACAACGATTTGGAAATTTTCCAATTGTTTTAACTAGAGTAACACAATTAACTCAATACTCCTTTTGGACTTTTCTCCACCTCGGTACTTCCAGTGCTGGACCATAAGCGATTTCACTTTTTAAAAAAGCTTGCAAAATTGTTTTTTCGACATTTTGTGCAATTATGCCTCGCAGGAAATTCATTCGAATGATTACCATTGAAATTACGCACAAACTAGATGAGAAATGGCGATTGATTTATTAGTGGGAGACTTCTTTGTTCAACTTCTAGGAATGACCTGATCATCTGGAAAGGCATAAATTTGTTGCATGAATTGAAGTACAGTACAGGGTGGGCCAAAGAAAGTGAACCGATTTTTTATTTGGAATAGCTTGGTAGCAAAATTGGATAAGTAATCATATTAAAACTTGTTCAATTTTCTTTCAAATGGTATGTACTTCCATGGTTCCATGTGCCACAGAATAATGTTCACAAAAACCATTTGAATGAAAACTTTCCACAAATTTCTATCTCAGAAACTTCCACAAGACCCCTCAAACTTTCTCCCAAGTGTCACTACAAGTGCCAAATTAACACATTCCTTTTGCGTGATTTCAAGTCAGGCGAATCATCAATTTCATGACATCTGATGAGCCCCTATGGAAGGGATACTTGTATGCCATTGCAATGCCTGCTGTTGCAGTAATCCAAACCTTCACCCTTCATGCCTACTACCACAAGGTGCTGAGAGTTGGGATGGAGATCAGAACATCCATAACTTGCACCATTTACAGAAAAGTAATCAAAGGAACCATCAGATTTTCCACTTTGCTTTTTGGAAAATTATTTCAATTTCTCTCTCTCTTTCTCTCTCTCACACACAAACAGGCCCTGAGGGTGGCACCAAGTGCCAAGAGAGACACTACTGTTGGCCAACTGGTCAACCTAGTCTCTGTGGATGCCCAAAAGTATTTGGATGGGATCTTTCTGGCTCACTTGCTTTGGTCACTGCCAATTCAAATTACAATAGCTTCCTTCATGTTATATGATTTGATAGGTGAGAAACTATAAATGGTGAATAAAATGATTTTACAATGCACTGCAGGAATATTTTTACTCCAAAGGCATTGTGATGCTGGCAGGAGTTGCTGTGATGATGGCAGTCATGTTTGCAAATGCAGGTATTGCAGTCTACTTGAAGAAAAAG
The DNA here is from genome assembly GCA_905338405.1 of Notodromas monacha. Lineage (NCBI taxonomy): Eukaryota > Metazoa > Arthropoda > Ostracoda > Podocopida > Cyprididae > Notodromas > Notodromas monacha. The sequence continues at coordinate 11,694 of CAJPEX010001700.1, forward strand.
CATTTGCAGCTAATGAGCAAAAAGGATGACAGGGTCAAGATGATGAATGAGATCTTGAATGGCATAAAGGTGAGCAAATTAACTGTAAAGTTGCTAAATCTGTAACTAAATTGCTTCCTACAAAAATCCACTTTCAGTCATCAAAGCCATTGATAGCATTTAATTGATTACAAGCTTTAGTGCATTTAAGTGCATCTTTAACAACATCCTCAATTGCTTCATTCCTTCCAAGCCAGGTATTGAAGCTTTATGCATGGGAAACAAGTTTTCTCAACATTGTTGAAGAGATCAGGAGACAGGAAGTCAGGACCCTGTACAGTATGTCTGTGATTCAAGCAGTGTCCAACTTCCTGTCCATATTCTCACCATATGCTGTTTCCCTGGTGACATTTGGACTCTATGTCATGGTTGAACAAAGGTCACTCAATGCTTCCACCATATTTGTCTCTCTCACCCTGTTTGACATGCTCAGAATGCCATTGTCCACAATCCCTGCTGTTCTCATGTACATTGTCCAGGTTCAAGTGGCACAAAATAGGATTGATAATTTTTTGAATGCAGAGGAACTCCAGTTGGATGCCACCATCAGAGACCATGATTCCAATGCAGGTATTTAAAACAATAAAAACCATACTCAAGTTCTTAACTAGTGATATTGTATTCAAAAAAGTCATCAAAACAAATTCTAATGATCAAAAATGAAGAAATACCCTGCAATATGTCATCACATCCCTACCAAAATTATTCTGGAAATAATACAGTGGAAAAAATGCTCTCATAACACAGTACACTTCTGAAATCAAATTTTACCAGAGGACTGCGCTTGAGTCTCTTTGTGATTTTCAGATCACCTTGAAATTTGCACAGATATTTTACACTGCATTCAATTATTCAAGACTAGTCACATAGTCCTTCAGGTTCTAAATGAGGCAAACCACAATCTTTGGAAAGCAAGTTTTGCATCAGCCAAATCTTGCTTTCCCAATTTGTTTTTGCATAGACCCTTTCAAAACTGACCATTCATTCATTTTTGGCAGAAGTTATCAGCATGGAACATTAAGGGTCAACTGCATTTTAGAATGTTCTCCACATGCTCACTTAAATTCAACATAAATGCTTGGCCATTTTGATTTTACAGAATAGGAAATGGAGCAGATTTTGAAAACAGTGACATGAGCACGTGGCCTATCTCTCACCAAAAAATCAAGTGATCCAAAGAAATTCTTTGTAGAGATATTTCTTTCACAGAAAACCCAAAACTTGGGAAGATATCTCTATTGGACCACAAAAATTCTTTATGAAGAGAACAAAGTTTGTAGAGATGATTGCTTTAGTGAGAGTCTAACTGTAGAAGAAATTTCAGCCAAACCTCTAGAAAAAATATAGGAAGTAAAAGACCTTGAATTTGTTTTAAACTAGAGGGATCATAATAGAAAAAAAAAATCGAAAAATGGCAAACATCTACAGTTTTCAACCTCACAAGTCACCACAAATGTTGTTCCTCCTTTTCTCCAAATGCAGAATTTCCAGTGGATATTAAAAACGGAAATTTCGCCTGGATCCAAGGACAGCCTTTGCTCCAAGAAATCAACCTACGGGTTGGCAAAGGCAAACTTTGCGCCATTGTGGGGAAAATTGGCGCGGGAAAATCCTCCCTTTTGTCAGCCATGGTTGGAGAAATGTCTCGCATTTCTGGATCTGTTCACGTTTCGGCAAGTATTTTGTTAATGTAATCAATTCCACTTATATTCTAATAACATCAACAACCCATCGTTCATGTCCAATGACGTCAGCAATCCTGTTCACTTGGTAAAAAAAAACATAAAATCTGTACTTTATCAGGTGTTTAGACATACTAGCTTTTGATCAAATCTAGCATCAAATTACGCATCTCCATGCCATACAAAATACTTTAAAAGCCTTTTAGCAGCTTGATTCGTCCACAGCTGGAAAATAACTCAATCCTCCAAAAATAAAGTATAATTCTGTATAAACACGTCACTGTTCATGCATTGCATCATGAAGTTTCTAACAGTAAAAAAAATATGTCGCCAGGCGATACAATTTTCATGGTTCGTTCCAGGACTGAAGCATTTATTTTAGGGCACGTAGATGTCACCAGCTCACAATTTTGCATTTTGAAATTGAAAAATTGTCATCAGGGTCTTACATGCTTCAAGGTTTTTTTTAGTATTTCCACATTCGCGTGGTCTCGGTTTGAGATAATTGACTTTTAGAGATTTAAATTTTTGAGAAATCAAATTTAATATTTGCGATAACAAAAAGGGGTTTACACAAAGAAATCTTCCAGATGGGCGCCTCATCTTTCAAGTTAAGAGCAGCAAGCATCCATGGTGACCCATGCAAGTTTTTTCTGCAAAGTACAGTACGTCAACTATACAGTACTTCTTGGGCCAAAGTACTGAGCCAAAGTACTGAGTCAAGTTCATTACTTCTTGAGCCAAAGAATTTTTTTCTGAACAACAGTTGTTTTTTCAGATCAATCCCATGCAGGTTCAATTTTTTTCTTTTCCAGAATTTTTGTAAGACCCCACACATACACTTGGAGTGCCATCTTAAATATCATCAATTAGTTGTTTAAAATGATCAAGTTATGTAAATGCAAAAAATAAAAACAGCAAAACTCATTTGAAAAGTGGTGCAGGAATTGTTTGAAGTTCGGGAAAAATCCAACTGATGCTCTATGGCACAAATCTGGACAGGAACTTCTTGGAAAAACTTGAAGTCCACAAAAAGATCCAGCGTTAGCCTGTTATTCAGAGTGAATGTTTGTTACTGTTCCTGACATAATTTATTTTACAGATGAAACTTCTAACATGCAAAAACACCTGAAATAAGATGTTACATATTTGCAGCTTCAATTTAAAACAATTTTCCCAGGCATTAAATTTGAAAATCTCATCATAATAAACTATTCTTGATAACAAAACTTTCTGAAGTCCCCACGAGTTCGTTTTAACAAGAATTCACTGTATTCAGCATAAAATATTTCAAGTCCCCGCGAGTTTTTAGCACCGACATTTTTCTGCACACACTCTTCCTTTGCTCACATGTTTAAAACAAAAAATCGCATGCATCAAATCAGAAAACTGAACGCATATAATTCTAAAATGAAAAAAATTTAACGTTTCGATTTATTTCAGGGCACAGTTGCATACGTTCCTCAAACAGCCTGGATGCAAAATGCGTCCATCAGGAACAACGTGCTTTTCGGAAAGTCATTCAACGCCGCATGGTATTGGAGAGTTTTGAAAGCCTGCGAAATTTTGCCTGACCTCGACATCCTCCCGGCGAGAGATTTCACCGAAATCGGAGAAAAAGTGAGTTCCACACACACACACACACAAAATGTATTCCTTGCAACAACAACAACAAAAAAGAATAATGTGGAAATTTTAACCCGATAACCAAATGAGGGCATAAATTTGAGCGGAGGTCAGAAACAGCGGGTGAATCTCGCGCGTGCCGTTTACAACCAAGCGGATATTTATCTCCTCGACGACCCCCTCAGCGCAGTTGACCCCCACGTGGCCCATGAATTGTTCAAAGAAGTCATCGGACCCCAGGGTTTGCTGGCCACGAAAACCCGTATTCTCGTCACCCATCACCTTCCTTTCCTTTTCCAGGTAATTCACCAGTCGGTAAAAAAAAAAAGCCTTAAGAAAAAAATTTGCGAATATGTTGTCTCTCGAAAATTTAAATTTCCTGGGAATTTAAGACATTGTTCTCGGCTATTCCAATGATTTTTCAGTTTTACAGCAGATAAATTAACTCCTATTCATCCAATAAAAAATTCAAATTTTGAACCGAAGAACTAAATTAACCATACGTATCCAATACAATACCCAATCCGAAAACTGAATTAAATATAGCATCAACTTGGCACATACTAAAAAATGGTTTTGGAATATAAATTGGACCGGCATTCAATTCAGCAGACAAAACAATTACTGTACAGTATTCTACTGAAAAATGAAACATTTTTTGGGACAAGAAAAACAATTCAGCCTCGTTTGACATATTTTCCAAAAAAAATTTCAAAAAGTCTTACTATAGCAGCTTTCTTCACTTCATTCAAAAGATCAGGCGCCCATCTTGAAAATTCAGGTTTTCCTTCTGAATTTTTGAAATCACAGTAATTTCAAGGGTTGCTTCCATTACTTCATACCGACGCCTTCACAGTCGCCACCTGGGATGAGAATGTGGCGGCTGTGAATGAAAATGGCGGAATAGCCTTGGACGTCCTATTGGAGACAAGCCTTGGAATTATTCCCATGTCAATTTCAAGAATTCTGAGGAGAAGCTGGACTAAACCAAAAAATATGCGAGACGGGAGCCTCATTTCTTCAGTGAAGAGCAAAAATCTGCCGGAGTGACTTTTGCAGCAACAAAATATTGCCAAAAAAGGGCTGATTTTTTTTTTTTTCCTTTCGCCGAACAGTGTTTGTCCTAAACAATAATTTTTCCCAGCTCAGTCATATTCGCCCAAAAACTTTCGTTAGACCCACTTGAGTACTGTAGAGTATTTAATTGACCCAACACTGACCTGACCTTCTTGCAAAGTAACTGAATAAATTTTAATTGCATAAAAACCTGATGATGCAACCAAGAAATACGTTATTCTGAATACACCCAGCTTAATTTCACAAAACTCACCCTTGTGACCCCCAGTTACCTCAGTGTAACCATATTTGTACAAGCACTCACACAGTCACACAGATAAAATTTCTTATTATGGACAAGGAAGAACTCAGGCATTGTTTCAATTCATACCAGAGTTATGAAATACAGATCTTACATGGATGAGTGATTCAATCAAATTTTAATCCAATCCCTTCATCGCAGGCAGATGAAATCATAGTTCTTCGCCAAGGAAGGATCATTGATCAAGGGAAGATGACTGACCTTATCAAACATGGCTATGAGGAATTACAGCAATCATTCCTCCCAACCGAGTCAGAAAGTGAAAAAACCAAGGCTAAAGGTAAAGTACTTTAATTTGATTTGAAAGAATTTCAAATCAATTTCAAAGGGTAGAGCAGGAAATGACAAGATTTTTTCCTCTTTCTGCTTTAAGAGGAAATCAAGTCTGAAGAGAAGGAATCCAAAGATCCTGAAGATATTTCAAGGTTAGTCAAAGTGATATTTTACCCACAAAAAAAATTCATCACAACATTCAGGCGACATCTATGTATCAGTTTGAACATGAACCTAAATTTTTTGTTTTCTCTTCAGTGACTACAAGGCAGTCCATGGCACTGACGAGCACAGAATAATATTGGCGGAGAAAACAGAAACTGGACGAGTGAGTTACTCTGAGCATGAAGTCAATTTGAAAAAGTCTTGAAAATAACCCACGAATTACCAACTTACAGTATTTGGATAAAACATAGATGAGGCAATAGGTGAAGTAATTTGATTCGAAAGAATTCCATTTGATTTCAAAAGGGTAGAGGCGGAAATGACAAGATTGTTTCCTCTTTTTTCTTCAAGAGAAAATCAAGTCTGAAGAGAAGGAATCCAAAGATCCCTTTGGGAAACTTACTTTTCATCATTTTCGATACTGAAAATTCATTTTTTTTTATCAGAAAATAAAAAATAAAAATCAATTTTACAATTCTTCATTGGATATTGGAAGAATGAAGAAACAAAATAGTCTTTTTCAAGACTTTCAGCACGTTAGACTTCCGATTACAAATTTCCCAAGACAAAAACAAATTCAGAATTGTTCATGGAATCGATCTAAAATCAGCTAGAAAGCCAATTTTTATTCTTTTTCGCGAATATAGTTGCATCTATAATTTTCTTTTTTAAGAGTAAAAAATAAATAAAATCTTGAGAAAATTCAAATGACTGTAGCAGTTATATTTTCAGAAGTAAAAGGATGAACCTTGAATTACTTTAGAGAAAATGCGAATTTGAATTAAATGGCCATCGCCGAAGACTTTTAGCACGCGAATACAGAAGTTAATGATATTTTATGCTCTCAAAAAGTTGACATATTATGTCTATTCAAAAATGTTACTCAGTATTCCATCTCCATCTTCGAAAAATTGAACAAATGCCTTCACAAAAGGATAAAAAAAATATGAAGAGCCAGGAAATTAAATTCGTCAGTGAAAATAAACCCAACTCTCGAGACAAAGTACGGTAAAATACCGCTACAACAAAAATTTTCGTCATAAAAAATTTTTTTCTGGGGTCCCAGCAGGCGCCAAGTTGTAATGAATCTCGTTTTAACGAACTCATTTTCACTTGTCTTCTCAGAATGTAGAAATTTTGGCCCTGATTCTGTTCATAGGCAATAGGGTTTATTTTATAAATGGCAGAATATATATTTTTTAATTGCACTGGCTCAGCATTTCAACCTCATCAAAGACGCAAACCTTTCTGTAGAGAAAGTTTTAAATTCTTTCGCTCCACTTGATAATATGCAAATCCGTTTTTATTCCGAAGATTTTTTCGTCAGGTCCCTGCGAGTGCGTTGTAACGAGCTTTTCCTGTACAACGAAATTTCCAGGTTCGTCACACAGTGTACAAATACTACTTTGCCTGCATCGGATGGATAATTTTCTTCGCCATGGTTTTTCTGTTTGTGATTGCCGAAATCATCAAGACACTGTCCAGATTTTGGCTAGCATGGAATTCCAGGAATGCAAAGTCTAATGATGACACGAATTTCAACAAACTCGACAATTCGTCCTTTGACAGCGCGGCCTTTTTGGCTATTTACGCAGCTTTCGGCGCTGCTTACGGTAAAAAAAAGAAAGGCTAATTTTTTGTTGTTATTGGAATTTGCATGGAAGTCACAAAGAAATCGCTATTATTATCAAAAGTGTTTAGTCTATTTTCAGTTTTAAATTATTGCTTACTTTCAAGAACTGCTTATCCATCACCAAAGAAGGAAAACCATTTTTTGAGGCCATATGGAGCACAAATATTTGTTCAAATAAAAATTAAATTATTTTCGAGGTAATTTGATAAAAATTTTACGGAATTTACGTCACACGTTTTTCAGGACAATCATCTGAAAAATTCTGCATGCGCATGAATAACTTTTTCATTGGTCCATCTTCTTTGAAAAATTTTTTTTTTAATTGATGATGGGACAAGTCGGACAACCTTTTCATTTTCGTTTCAGCAATTGCGTTTTTCTTTGCACTTCTGCTACTGTTCTTGGGTGGTCTGCGAGCTTCCATCAAGATGCATGGGCACATGGCGGAAAAGATTTTCCGATGCCCGAATTCGTTTTTCGAAACCACGCCGATTGGCAGAGTGCTGAACCGTTTTGGCAAAGATTTGGACGTTTGCGACACCATGCTACCGGAATTGATTCGCGGGTTCCTCGTTTGCGCGACCATCGTGAGTTTTCTTCTTCTCTATGTATATTTTTTTAAACGATCAAAAACATATTTCATGGATGAATTGAAATTCGATCGACAGGTCATTGGGACGATCATCGCGATTGCTTACTCCACACCACTGGTTCTCATCATCGTCGCTCCTCTGGGAGTTTCCTACTGGGTCGTTCAGGTTTCATTCGTTATTTATTATCAATATTTTATTTCATTCATTAAAAAAACAGGGCCATAGAAAAAAAATTCATCGAAGATCCCTAGAATATTTATCCCATCCCGAGGATTTCACGAAAGTCTCGCGTTACATTCGGAAATCATCACTGATGACAAACAGAACCTGGCTGAAATTTTGAGTGAAGTACCAAGTTGAGCAGCAATAATAATATTTCCATGAATTTTTATTTAGTTTTCAAACTTCTTGACGACTTTTAAAAGCCTATTTGAAAAATTACGGAAAGACTTGGATTTTTCTTTCATGAGCAAGCCGTGAATGAAAGCGAAATTCTTCTGAATAGTGTACAGTGAAGCACAGTATTTTGCTTCAAATGCACAGATTTTTCGGAAGATTCATAAAAAAATCCACAGAAAATTTAACCCATTTGGAGGGTTTCATAGAAAATACGCGATCTATTCCAAAATCATCACTGAACACAGCCAAAAAACATGTTGGAAATTTTTCAGTGAAGTATAAATTTGAGCAGTAAGAATAATATTTCCAGGTGCAATATTATTTCTGTTTTTACCGTCTTGGAGACTTAAAAAAAATTGAGAAATTACGGAACGACACACGGTTTTCTTTAGCCTGAGCAAGCCCTGAATTCAACTGATATTATTTTGAGTGCTGTACCGAAAAAATATTTTGCTTCAAGTCCGCAAATTTTGTTTTCAAAGTACGGCATTTTCGCCAATTTACAACCAGAAAGCCTCCGTTTTCAGACGTTCTTCACGAGAATAATTTGCGATAAATTAATCGGCAAGCAAAGTATTTTACAGACCGTTCGGCTGCATTTATAAAAATGCGAAACTCCGCGAATGAACGAATAGTTTCTGTTTTTCTTCCGAAAAATAAATAGCCGATTGTCGGAAACAAGGGATTTAAATTAAATTTCCCTTTTTTTCCCCCCATGAATTTCAGCAATATTACGTGACGACGTCGAGGCAGTTGAAAAGAATGGAAAGCGTGAGCAGGTCCCCGATGTTCTCTCACTTCAGCGAAACCCTCAACGGGGCCTCGACCATCAGAGCCTATCAACAACAAGGCACATTTGTGCAGCAAATGTTCCGGAAAATCAGCTACAACCAAGCGACTTTCTATCCGTACATTTGCGCAAATAGGTGTCGTATTTATTTTTCAGCATTTCTTTCTTTTTTTTTTTGCAAATTTTCAAGCGGTTTCACTGCCGTCAGGTGGTTGGCTTTGCGTTTGGAAGCAGTCGGAAATTTGTTCATTCTTGGAACCACCATTTTGTGCGTTCTTGGGAAAGGTTCTTTGGACCCCGGGATGGTTGGCTTGTCGCTCAATTATGCTTTAGCAGTAAGATCCTTTTTTTTTGCCATTTTTCAAGTCAAACTAGAAAAAAAACATTGAGGAATACAATGCAGTCGAACCTTGTCAAGTCGAATTTCGCACAACCAGAAAAAATTAAATTTAGCGGAACAAGCATTTTTGTTGTGGAAAAGATCTAAAAAATTGCAAGGACACTGTAAATTGTGATATTCCGGGTCTTGAAGCCAGTTTTAAATGAGTTGACAGGATGCTGAACTTGGAATAAATGGTTCATTTGCCCAATTTACTCTTTCACTTCCTTTCAAAACACATGAAGTTAGTTCTTTGATCGCTTTTCTCTTTCCTGTGTCAAGAAAATAACAGCCAAAAGGCCTCAGAAAATTTGAGTTATGGGGGTTTGAGAGGAAGAGCCTTTGAGATAGAAAAGTTTTCAATGCATTGTTTCTAAGGGAATTTGAGGACTTCAATGAACATTGGAGATACTGTATCTGGCTTAGAGGTTAAATTGTTCATGGAAATTCTGAGCACTTGAATTTTTTTCCACATTCCTTCACATGCAGGAAAAAAGGCATGCGAATCTTTCGACAATTTCTGCCAGAAGCACAATTTTCAAGTTTCACTCCTTCCAATGAAATAAGTAACTCGAAAAAAGCAGGAGGAGATTAGCTAATGTCAGAATTGATTCACGGAATCATTGATCATCATCACGATCATGCTTGTGTTTGTACTTAAGTACAGTATTTATTCATACTCTGTATTTTAAAAAATGAATTTTTTTCAATATTCATGTTGAAAAAATTTCCGTATCTTGAAACATAGTCTTGTTGCCGTGAGAACTTTTTTCCACAGTTTAGAGAGTCCGTAATTCGAATTTGTCCGTATGTTGGGAGTCCCTCTGTATTTTTTAATTCGCCACATAATTTTTTCTCCCTATATTAAGGCATTAACTGCACTGGGATGGCTCGTCAGGATAACGTGCGAAATAGAAACCAACATCGTGTCAGTAGAACGAATCAAGGAATACAGTGAAATGCCGTCCGAAGCTCTGTGGGTGATCCCAGAAAATCGTCCTCCTCCGGATTGGCCTTCTCGGGGCCAAATCGAGTTCGTCGACTACAAAACTCGCTACAGGCCTCGACTGGGTCTCACCCTGCACGGCATCAGCATGGTTATTCAACCAGGAGAAAAGGCAAAACTTTTTTCGCAAATACATTCAAAAAAATCGATCATTCAAATACCTCTGGATGTTGGATTCTTTTTCGAAGTCCCCCCCCCCCCCTCTGAATTACAATAGAAACAACGCATTAAAAATCTCCCTTACCCAAAGGCTTTCCTCCTCAAACCTCCACATCTCGAATTTTCTGGAGGCCTTTCGGCACATATTTTATTGACACAGGAAACGAAAATGCAATAAAAAAATGACCAGTATTTTGATGAGTTATGAAGGCAAATGAACCCTTCCCTCCAAGTTTAGCACATCTGTCAACTCATGTAAAAGAAGCATTTTAGGGCCCAGCATATCATGAATTAAAATTTCTTGTTAATTCTTATTCTTTCATATCCCACGCAAAAATGAACGTTTCTTGGTACTTTCCTGTTATCTCTGTACCTCATTCCAAGACCGCACTACCATCCAGACAAATATTTAGGACAAGTTCATAATCACAACAACCTACCAGAAACTGAATTTTATTTCTTTGCATTCTGCTGAAACTGATTTTGGGAGGCAGTTAGGTAAAGTTAGGTTAGGTCAGGTTCTTTTATGTTAGTTACAAATATCTTTTAATCAACATATTTAACAACAACAAACATTTTAACATATCTTTTATGTTAGTTACAAATATCTTTTAATCAACATAACCTGACCTAACCTAACTTTACCTAACTGCCTCCCAAAATCAGTTTCAGCAGAATGCAAAGAAATAAAATTCAGTTTCTGGTAGGTTGTTGTGATTATGAACTCGTCCTAAAGTTAGGTAAAGTTAGGTTAGGTCAGGTTATTTTATGTTAGTTACAAATATCTTTCAATCAACATAACCTGACCTTATCTAACTTTACCTAACCGCCTCCCAAAATCAGTTTCAGCAGAAACCCAACAAAAACAGAAACTGATTTTGGGAGGCAGTTAGGTGAAGTTAGGTTAGGTCAGGTTAAATTGGTCAGAGGGAAGGTACAGAGATAACAGGAAAGTTCCCGTTTCTCTTACTCCAATTTTTGTCCTGGTCTCTCGAAGTTCGACAGTCAAAAAATACTCCACTTCAAAAATTTTTACACGATTTTGCATCACAACAGGTTGGGATAGTTGGCAGGACTGGAGCAGGAAAGTCATCCTTGACAATGGCACTGTTTCGGATCGTGGAAGCGGTTGAGGGGAAAATACTGATTGACGACATCGACATTGCGACCATTGGACTTCACGATTTGCGCAAACGCTTGTCAATTATCCCGCAGGTGACGACTTCAAATCTATTTCCTACGCAACAACGTTTACAGATAACGAATTTTTCACACTAAAACTCAAATTTCCAGAAATTCGGCCTCACAACTACGCTGAGCCGTTCTTCAAATCACGTCACTTTAGTTCCCACCTGCGGTTCTTTCTGCAAATGAGAACGCATCAAAAGAGCAAAAAGATACTAAGAACTTAAAGGATCAGTATTAGAAAAACCTACAAAGAAATTTAAGAAATTAAAACAAAAAACTGTACAATACTGTACAGGTGGACTCTCTCAACAAAAAAATTCAAGGGACCAGAAAAAATGCATTGTGAAGAACCCCTGTAACAGTGTTCCCCAACCCACAGTCAGCAGACCAGCACTGGTCCACAGAAGTTTTCATGGTCTGTAAGAAATTTTCTTTGGCATAATAAATTCATCCAAAGTAGCAAGGAAGTCTGTTATGCATCTGAAATTTCAGGATGAGAATGGTAGTTAAAATTATCTCATGTAAAATATAAGATGACTTTTTTCCTAATAATGCTTCAGACAAATCTTCATCTGCTGCAAAAAATATAATTTTTCATTCTGACGAATTTTGATTGATGCCCACCTTTCTGATTTTTTGAAGACATTCCACTAGTGGTGTTCCTTTAGATCTTACTTCAAGTTTTGCAAAATGCAAAAACATTATACACTTTTGCAGTCCCAACATTCTGCAGAAATTCATTTGGAAATTTGCCCGTCTGCTGAAAATTCAATGGAAATTTGCTGGTCTACAGGCTCAATAAGGTTGGGGACCACTGCCCTATAACATTGAGAGTGAACCCTAACGCACTAAAGATAAATTCTTTATACCGAGAAAATTAATCGTGGACAAAATGAACAAAATTAAGGGTTGACTTATCAAAATGTAAAATATGTTTTCAACCTTTGAAATACAGTACTGCCAACATCCAAATTTTAAAAAATATATCCTATTTTTGACATTAGTTATCTTGATTTGGATCTCTTCAAACTTAAAACATCTGATCACAAGCTGCATCACATTTTGAATTTCTCAGGACCCGGTCCTCTTCAGTGGCTCATTAAGAATGAATCTGGATCCATTCGAGGAACACACTGACGAGGCACTGTGGAAAGTCTTGGAGCTCTGCCACTTGAAAGATCACGTTCAAGCGAAAATGCGTCAGGGACTCATGCATCATATTGAAGAAGGTGGAGAAAACTTGAGGTTTGTACCGCAGTCAATGAAACCAATGTCTAAATTGGCAACTCCCCGAGGAATTTTTTTCTTTCAGTCTTGGTCAACGACAAATGGTTTGCTTGGCGAGAGCTTTGCTGAGATCGACGAAAATATTGATTTTGGATGAAGCAACTGCTGCTGTGGACTTGGGCACTGACGAACTCATTCAGGTTTTCAAAGCACTAAAATCACCACTAATATCCATTTTTCACTTCTTGAAACATCACCCAAGAGAATTGTACCTCCAAAGAAATTCCAGGAAGCTTATTTTGCAAAAAGCATTTTGATTTCATGAAGATCACGGAAATTGAATGCGAATTAATGGGAATTTTGTTGAGGATCCTGAGGTAAAACTCCAATTTACGGAAATGTTGAAGCATTAAATTTGATGGTTATCCAATTTTTAAAAAATTCTTCATACTTTTAGTGGTCCACAAAGAATTCTCCAAAATCACTTTGCTGAAGTTTTAGACGCTAAAAGGTTGGAACAATTTTGTGTAGAATTTCTATAAGGTTGTGAAAGCTTGTCTTGAATTTTTAGAAGTTTGTATGTAAAAGCTTGTCTAAAATTTCTAGATGATTTTTTCCACACACATCCATACAGGAAGAAATACCACTGTTCCCAAAATCTTTTTGAGCCCACAGACTGGCTTACTTCTATCAAATTTCTAGCAGACAGGCAAATTTACCAAAAATGTCCTGTGTGCCAACAACATTTTTTTTGCTGACTCAAAAAGTTTTGTTTGAAAGGCTTTGTATACAAAATGTATCTGCTTTTTTCAAAAATCAAGTCGAGAACCAATGGAGCAGCTCCAGTGAAATGTCTTCCAAAATTAGAAACGTGGGCTTGAAGAAAGGTTTCTCAAAAGGAAAACTTGAAATAATTTATTTTCAGCAGGTGAAAATTTGTCCAAAGTTACAACAAAAACCAAATTTTATTTTTCATCATATAATTTCAACTGCCTTCGTCTTTCTGAAATTTCAGATAGAGTTAACAGACTTGTACTTCTTCTCTGCTACTTCATCACTTATCATGCAGAAGAAAATTTCCTGCAGACCAGTCAAAAACTTCTGAGGACCAGTGCTGGTTGGTCCATGGGTTATGAAAAACTTTTCTTTACTGTACTATAAATTTTCATCTGTTTCCAAACATCTTCAACAAAGAAATGCTCCTTGTCTTGTTACATTTCAAGATTTAAAAAAACAATTCAAGTACTGTTACAAATATACAAAAATGATTTGGTAAATTCCTCTCCAAAAATAAAAATAATTTCACGAAAATCAAAGTTATTGCACGATTTTTTGTACCCATTCCTCGCAGAAAACAATTCGGTCAGCTTTCACCAGCTACACAGTTCTAACCATTGCACACCGAATGAAAACCATCATGGACAGCGACAAGTAAGTTGGAAATCATACACCTTTCATTCGCATCATCAAAACTTAGTTTCACAATTCCGTTACTCTATTCCAAAAAGGGTTCTGGTTCTATCCAAAGGACGCATACTGGAATTCGCTCCACCGCAAGAACTCCTAGCAAACGAGAATTCAGAGTTTTACGCGATGGCCGTCGATGCTCAACTCGTGCCCGGAAGACAGTCGTAGACCAGTAAAGAAAAAAATCACACGTGATCTGAAAAATCTCACAACGTTGACCAGAAATAAAAACTGTTTGACACGCATCAACACAGCTTGATTAAAATCAAAATTTCCGAAAATAAAAATTCCCCACGAAGAAAAGCCCGGAAGGTTCAGTGAACTTTCGAGTCCTCGTGGCTCCAAGACGCTTTGCGTTTCTCGGCAAAACTTGAAATGCCTTCCTGAGCATCTTTCAACCGAAGATTCTCAACCATGACAGCTGACCCATCTCTGACATCAAAAATTGACAAAATTTTAGAGGAAATATTTCTCGTAACATTACAAAAAAACAACACTATTTCACCTGTACGCTTCCTCTACAGAAGCACACTCGACTTGCTTGTTCAGAAACGCTTTCCCAATCTCGATCACAGGCTTGCTCTTGTGCACAATGTCGGCAACAATTTCTGACGTCTTAGCTTCTGCAAAAATATCGTCAACGAAATAAAATTTAAAAAGGAATGAATTTCAAAATCCCGAAAGAGAAAGGCACCTGGAAACTAACCTAGTTGGTCGTCAGGAACGACAACGCTGACCAACCCAGCCCTGAGGGCAGTTTCTGCGTCAATCGGTCGTCCAGTGAACAACATCAACGATGCAATTTTCAATGGGACATTACGCACAAGAGCAACGCCTGGAGTGGAGCAGAACAGCCCGAAATTTGCGCTGAAAATGTGACGAGAAATATGTCTTTCTTCGATTTAAAAAAGTCGGACCATCATGAAAGTAAAAGTTGCAGGAACTAAAAAAAAAAAAAAATCGTTTCATCACCATGGAAAATCAGGCAATCATTTATTATTATTTTTAATCTTCCCTTTCAATCACCAGCCGATTCTTGAATTTCTAGACAGCAATCTTTTCATAATTTTTTAAAATAAAAATATTAATGTTAGGGTGTCTGTATAATCATCAAATTTCCAAGAAGTGGCACTAAATCAAAATTCTTGAATATAAATAGAAAATTTTAATACCAGCTCGTGGATGAGTAAAATACATTGAGACCCCGACGTATGGATAACTCGACAAGGACACTTGAAACTCAGAAAAGCTACCCCGACATCAGACAATATCTCAAGATACGGACACTTATAGCAGGAGGGAAACATTCAATATTTATAAATTATGATAATCTTGAAAACTTTGATCTACTGTATATTCAAAAAAATTAAAAATAGATTGTATTTCAAATTTAATTAAATTCCTAATTGGAAACTGTTCCTTTTGTGCTACATTTTTCAAGTTTTATCTCCCATCATCTGTGCAGAGTATAGACAGACTTGCTCTTTTTCTTTGCTTCTTGTGCTTGTTTTGATGCTCCTTCTGCACTGTGATTTTCTGTATCTTGAAGGTGAGAAACCATTTTTATGTGATTTTTTGGGGACTTATTCACAATGTTCGATAAGCTGGAAAACAAATTAAATAATTTCCCATTCCAAGTCTATGGGAAAACGTGATCTGACATGCAGACACTCCCAACATATGGACAAGGTTCAAGCACCAATTACGTCCGCATCTCGAGGCTCCACCTACAGCATTTGTCACCAAAAATTGAACAAATTTCAGAAATAGAGAATTATTAGCCATGCACGGAAGCAAGAAAAATTTGTGTCTGAGATTTCTGTCATGTACATTTTTTCTGTGTGGGTTGCGCTGCCTTCACACTCTACTTTTGAGAGGTTGAGAGCGCCATCTAGTCTAAGATAAACCTCAGCACCAAACGGTACCAAATAGGCAAAAAGACACGTTCTGCACAGAACAACTGTTCGGATATGAGGAAAAAAGCCGCTTATCCTTCAAAACATGCTTTTCTTTCGGCTGAACGAGTTTTCTTTTCTTGTAAACGAACCCACAGCAACATGTTCTACAGCAGTAAAAAGACTTATTTCGTATGAAGCAGATCTGCGCCTGCAAATAAAATCTTTTCTCAACAGAAGACTGTGTTTATCTGAATATTGCTGGTGCACCAGACAACAATACCCACAGTGAACCGAAAAACTCATAAATTGTAAAATAAAATCAATTTTCAAGTTCAAATTTATATGAAGTAGTTCATGTAAAAATTCTCCACGAAATTCAAGTGCGACGCGCGCATAAACCTTCGAATTGTTTTTTTGAAAAATTTAATTCCACCTATTTCGCGAAACCCTTTTTTCCTTTCAATTTTGATTAAAAAAAAAGAGAAGGTGCGTGTGGAACTCGAGTAAAATACGGGTATTATAGTACAGCTCACATCAAATTTCAGACACTCGCGAATGCCTCAAAATTACGAGACAACATTTTCCATGAAAAAAAAAAATTAATAATAAACCCACCCAGGAGTGGAAAATGACGAGGAACCACCAGCAACAACGATGTCGCAGGAGGCCACAAGTTGGCAGCCCGCAGCAGCTGCTACACCCCGAACTTGGGCAACCACCGGCACACTCAGACTCCGAATGGTCGCGATCATGGTACTGCACGTGTCGAAAACGGCTCGATGATGATGGATGCCATCGGCAGTTCTCTACTAAACAAAATGCTATTTTTTCATCAAACAAACAGTAATTTCCTTTTTTAAATCATGTGTTTTCTGTTGGGTCGCGAATGTCTCGTGGGGGGGAAATGATGAAATTTTCGCACCAGTTCTTTGAGATTATGTCCAGCGGAGAAAACGGGGCCTTCGGAGTCGAGGACAACGCATCGTAGCTTTCGATTCGCCTCCGAATTTCCTTTCAAACCCGACGTGATTTCTTTCATGGCAGCCTGAGAGAGTGCATTACTGCAAGCCGAATGCGAAACCACATTTTTTTTCAGACAATTTTTCCAACCACATATTTCACTCCAATAACAAGGAAATGTCCCTCTCTTCCAATCCCTCATCGTATCCAATTTGTAAAAATATTTTCAAGATCGTGCATATTTACTGTGGAGTGACATGCATTTTTCATTCCAAGCGGTTTTTTGATTCTGCAAATGGAAAAAAAAACTTCATGCTTGCACAGAAAAGGTTGCAACTTTGCTGACGAGCTACAATGGGGTTTTGTTCTTTCCCTGGGGTCTCAGATTACGAACTTAATGCATTCCTCAGCAAAGTTTGTTCGCCAAATCACGTTTGCCCCAATGCAAGTAAAGGTTAATTTTGATCGGTCCCAGAACCTTGAAAGCGTCCATGAAAATCAAGAAAATTCATCTGGAAAATTCTCACTAGACATACAATTCAAGGAATTTTCCCAAGAAAACATACAAGAAAGAGTAAGTCAGGTGCTGCACAGTTCACTTTTCATCTGTGTCTGTGAAACAAAACAACAAAAAAACATTTCAGGCAATCTGTGCAGTGCTGTACTTAGTTGAAAAAATCATTTAAAAAATATATGACATGAGAACACTAATGAAACAAAAGCAGATTGAGAGCATCATCAAAAAATAACTCAGCAAAAATAAAATAAATGTTCAAATAAAATGAAAATAATGCAAAATTATTCCACTTGGTGATTCCAGCCTCGATATCTGCAGTAAAATAAGAAACAATTAACTGGGAAATAGCGCCTGCTGATCCCAGGGACAGGGGGCAGACATTTTTGAGAGTTCACAATCAAATGCACCAAAGTTTGTCAACTGAGTCAGGGTTTGTTAGCCAAAGCAGCTCAGGCCAAACCCCTAAGTTTGTTAGCTGGAAAGTATGTTAGTTGGAAAGTTTGTTAACCAGGGAATTTGCAAGCCAAGACCCCACTGTACTGTATTCAAAAAATTTGAAACCAGGAACAATTCTGCATTATTACAATACAGCACAATCAAATCCTGAACACTATAATTCAGAGGGAAAGAACAAAAATCGAAGCTTTGCAAGATCTTATTTTCCTGAAGATAGGAGGCTTTTTACTTGAAGTGCAGCGCTACATAATGTAAACGCACTGGAGGCTTCAAGTGACACAAGCCAACCAAACAATACAGTAAAATCTCTTGACAACAAATCTCGCAATGAAGAACACAAATATCCAATAATTGATTACAACGAAGTCACTCTTTAGGTCCCTGCCCAATAGCCAAAACGTTAGGATTCCTTCACGAAGCTATTTCACTGGTCCCAATAACTTCGACATAACGATATTTTACTGTACTCGAATATTGATGACCACACGTGAAATTCTCATCAAATGACTCGCTTCACGAAGACACATTTTGAAGGGGTATTTTGTAAAAACATTCCAAAAAAAAAAAAAACTTCTTCACGCCTTCTCACACGAGCTTTGCGTTCTTCCTTCATATCTGTTGAAAGCCTGAGACCATCTTAAAAAAAAAATAATAATAATACGGTACTCACCGAGTCTTGACATTCGCCAAAGTGATCCTTCTGACCCCGGCGTCATCCTGACTCCATTTAATGAACTTGAAATCGTGCATCGCACGTGAAGCAAAGAAATTCACTCCCCCGAATTAGAATTTAACTTTCGACACTAGGTTCGTGTGCGCTGGAATCGCATAGATTTCCTGCCTTCTTCGCAAGTCCCACATCTTGATGCTGTTGTCCTGACTTCCGGTCGCAATGTGATACCTAGAAAAAAAAATGGAACAATTCGAAAGAGCGAAATTCAACTTCATGCATGCGAGAAACGTTGATTTACGAAGCGAGACAATTTTTCAAAACACTTCCGCTTTATTAGGAAACTAGGATAAACGAGGATCCAATTTACTCGAGTACCACGCGCACCTTTTAAAAAACAATTCGGCCCAAAAATGAGGTGCTCGTCATAGCTGGGTAAAAAATTGCGTTTGACATTTCTCAAAAATTTGGAACTTTTCTATTTACTTTGAAAAACTTCTCAGGAGTCTATTTTAATTATACTAAGACAGTATTTGTATGAAACAAAAAGATTGTAGCTGGATCCGATTTTCAAGTGGGCTTCAAACCTTCAATTTAGATTTCAGCCCAACAGAGTTTTTAAACAGGAATTTCGTAAACTGAAAACTAAGGTGCGCGTCTCATGCTGGGATACGAATTTTTCCAAAATTTTGGCTAAAATCAAAGGTCGGTTCCTCGATCGAAGTTACTTGAGTAAATACCGTAATTAGCATTTTAGCACTTGAGCCAATGGAGGAATTTCTGCAGCTTGGGGAAAATCGTGAATTTAAAGCGAAAAGCGGAAGATTCCGAAGAAACAATTTCAGAACAAGCTCAGAAAAAAAAACTTTCCCTTTCACGAAAAAAATCTCACCCATTGGGGTTCATATCAACCCCCAAAACTGCTTTTATATGACCACTCAGCAGCATGACGCACTGACCAGTGCGAAGATCCCAAGCACGAGCAAATGAATCCAATCCTCTGCAAACAGAAAGGTTCCCACGAAACGACGATTGAAAATAATTATCGATCAATAATAGCATTTGATTTCTTACGCAGTAACGGCGATCGCGCCATCGCACTGGAAACAAATGTCATATACTGCATCTGAATGGCCTTCTTGATGCAAGATTTCAGTCATGGTTTCCAGATCCCACAATCGCCAAGAATTGTCAGCAACGCAAGTGGCTAAAAATCTTCCCGACGGGTGGAAAGCGACACGGGAAACTCGCTTCGGATGTCCTTCAACCTCCGCCAAAGGCTCATCGCTGAAATATGGTTCATTCACATCAATGGATGCATCGAATACTAAATAAACCTCGAAACTTCGTTTCTTTCTTCTCAAAATCCTGCATCAATTCCTTGAAATATCGTATAGATTTCGCCTTAATCTGTGACACAAACCAAATACAGGTGGACCCTCTCTGCAACAAACTTGTCAACAACGACTTTATTTGTGTAGTAAAAATGTTTTTCGGCCCCAAATGGTTCTCTACAAAAAAATTCTCTCGAAACAATTTTTTCTGGTCTCCTGAATTTCATTATAGGGAGAATCCACCTGTAATACTGAATTCAATTCTAGCTGTAGCAACCTACCTAATCTGACCAAAGCTAAATCGACCCAGTAAAAAACGGCCTGACACATAATGGAAAATCCTGATTCAAGCGAGACCTGATAAAATAGGTAAGAAAATAGCGAAGTAAGACGCCGGAATGAGAGGAATCAGAGCGGTTCAGAGACGGAGATTGGCCAGAGCTTCGTATCAAAATTGGTTCTCTTCATCAATTGAGAAATCCTTTATGAAAATCGAACCGTGCTTAATAATTAAGTGAACAATTTGAATCATGAATAGGCTGAACTACAAGGTACAGTCAACCATCATCAAGTTGAACTCTGGAAGGACCACCCAAAACACTCAAGTTTGCAAGTTGGGAAAGCATGCATTTGTGACGCGGGAGAAGCAAAGAAGAATAACGGGAAATTCCAATTGTTGATATTCTAGGCTTTAAATAGCTTCTTCAATAAGCTGACAGGATGCTAAACTTAGAGACAAAAATTAATTTGCCCAATCAGTCTTTCACTTCCTTACAAAACACATCAAGGTGCATTTTAAATGCTTTTCTCTTCCCTGTGTAAATAAGATGATTGCCAAATAGCCTTCAGAAAATTCGGGTTCACGGAGGTTTGGGGAGGGAAGTCTTCGAATTAGAGAAACTTTACGGCATAATTTATAAGGGAATTCAGACAAGGACTTGAAAAAAAACCGACACAGGGAGGTATTTGACTCGTGGAGGTTCGAATTATCAAGGTTCAACTGCGATTCCAAACAGTTTCAAAAAGATCAAAAGGAAGAACAGTCTCAATTTGTTTTCGAACACCAACAAAAGAAAATCGAATACAGTGTATAGATACCGACCTGTCCAGAGACCACAGCTTGACAGAGCCATCAGTCGCACTAGAAGCCAAATTGATAGAACTGGCGTCTTGTCCGATGGTGGATTTGGGATGAAATACAATGCAACAGGCGTTGCATTCGTGACCGCGTAATGTTGAAATTGGTTCACAACTCGGCATGCTCCACAGCTTACACAAACCACGCCTTTCAAAAAAATTAATTCAAATATTACAGAAAATTGCATATGAAAGTTGATCAAATTTCTGCCTTCAAAATTCAAAAAAAAAAAAAAAACTGAAACATCCATTGAACCGAACAGTACCCAAAACATGAAGAGTTAACCCAACTCATTTATCATGAATACAAAAAAATCAAATGTATCCTCTCCAAAAACCTGCTGCTGTACGCANGAATTTAACTTTCGACACTAGGTTCGTGTGCGCTGGAATCGCATAGATTTCCTGCCTTCTTCGCAAGTCCCACATCTTGATGCTGTTGTCCTGACTTCCGGTCGCAATGTGATACCTAGAAAAAAAATGGAACAATTCGAAAGAGCGAAATTTCAGTGAAATTCAACTTCATGCATGCGAGAAACGTTGATTTACGAAGCCAGACAGTTTTTCAAAACACTTCCGCTTTACTAGGAAACTAAGATAAACAAGGATCCAATTTACTCGAGTACCACGCGCACCTTTTAAAAAACAACTGGGCCAAAAAAATGAGGTGCTCGTCATAATTGGGTAAAAAATTGCGTTTGACATTTCTCAAAAATTTGGAACTTTTCTGTTTACTTTAAAAAACTTCAAGAGTCTATTTTGATTCTACTAAGACAGTATTTGTATGAAACAAAAAGATTGTAGCTGGATACGATTTTCAAGTGGGCTTCAATTTGGATTTTAGCCCAACAGAGTATTTCAGACAGGAATTTCGGTAACTGAAAACTAAGGTGCGCGTCTCATGCTGGGATACGATTTTTTCCAAAATTTTAGCTAAAAATCGAAGGTCGGTCCCTTAATCGAAGCTACCTGAGCAAATGCCGTAATTAGCAATTGAATACTTGAGCCGATGGAGGAATTCATACAGCTTGAGGAAAATCGTGAATTTAAAGCAAAAAGCGGAAGATTCCAAAGAAAAAATCTCAGAAGAAGTTCAGAAAAGAAAAACTTTCACTTTCACGAAAAAAATCTCACCCATTAGGATTCATATCAACCCCCAAAACTGCTTTTATATGACCACTCAGCAGCATGACGCACTGACCAGTGCGAAGATCCCAAGCACGAGCAAATGAATCCAATCCTCTGCAAACAGAAAGTTTTCACACGAAACGACGATTGAAATAATTATCGATCGATCATATCAATAAAATAGCATTTGATTTCTTACGCAGTAACGGCGATCGCGCCGTCGCACTGGAAACAAATGTCATATACTGCATCTGAATGGCCTTCTTGATGCAAGATTTCAGTCATGGTTTCCAGATCCCACAATCGCCAAGAATTGTCAGCAACGCAAGTGGCTAAAAATCTTCCCGACGGGTGGAAAGCGACACGGGAAACTCGCTTCGGATGTCCTTCAACCTCCGCCAAAGGCTCATCGCTGAAATATGGTTCATTCACATCAATGGATGCATCGAATTCTAGATAAACCTCGAAACTTCGTTTCTTTCTTCTCAAAATCCTGCATCAACTCCTTAAAATATCGTATAGATTTCGCCTTAATCTGTGACACAAACCAAATACAGGTGGACCCTCTCTGCAACAAACTTGTCAAGAACGACTTTATTTGTGTAGTAAAAATGTTTTTCGGCCCCAAATCTACAAAAAAATTCTCTCGAAACAATTTTTTCTGGTCTCTTGAATTTCATTATAGGGAGAGTCCACCTGTAATACTGAATTCAATTCTAGCTGTAGCAACGTACCTAATCTGACCAAAGCTAAATCGACCCAGTAAAAAACGGCCTGACACATAATGGAAAATCCTGATTCAAGCGAGACCTGATAAAATAGGTAAGAAAATAGCGAAGTAAGACGCCAGAATAAGAGGAATCAGAGCGGTTCAAAGACGGAGATTGGCCAGAGCTTCGTATCAAAATTGGTTCTCTTCATCAATTGAGAAATCCTTTATGAAAATCGAAGCGTGCTTAATAATTAAGTGAACAATTTGAATCATGAATAGGCTGAACTACAAGGTACAGTCAACCATCATCAAGTTGAACTCTCGAAGGACCACCCAAAACACTCAAGTTTGCAAGTTTCAAGTTGGGAAAGCATGCATTTGTGATACGGGAGAAGCAAAGAAGAATAACGGGAAATTCCAATTGTTGATATTCTAGGCTTTAAATAGCTTCTTCAATAAACTGACAGGATGCTAAACTTAGAGACAAAAATTAATTTGCCCAATCAGTCTTTCACTTCCTTACAAAACACATCAAGGTGCATTTTAAATGCTTTTCTCTTCCCTGTGTAAATAAAATGATTGCCGAATAGCCTCCAGGATATTTGGGTTCACGGAGGTTTGGGGAGGGAAGTCTTCGAATTAGAGAAACTTTACGGCATAATTTATAAGGGAATTCAGACAAGGACTTGAAAAAAAACCGACACAGGGAGGTATTTGACTCGTGGAGGTTCGAATTATCAAGGTTCAACTGCGATTCCAAACAGTTTCAAAAAGATCAAAAGGAAGAACAGTCTCAATTTGTTTTCGAACACCAACAAAAGAAAATCGAATACAGTGTATAGATACCGACCTGTCCAGAGACCACAGCTTGACAGAGCCATCAGTCGCACTAGAAGCCAAATTGATAGAACTGGCGTCTTGTCCGATGGTGGATTTGGGATGAAATACAATGCAACAGGCGTTGCATTCGTGACCGCGTAATGTTGAAATTGGTTCACAACTCGGCATGCTCCACAGCTTACACAAACCACGCCTTTCAAAAAAATTAATTCAAAGATTACAGAAAATTGCATATGAAAGTTGATCAAATTTCTGCCTTCAAAATTAAAAAAAAAAAAAAACTGAAACATCCATTGAACCGAACAGTACCCAAAACATAAAGAAGAGTTAACCCAACTCATTTATCATGAATACAAAAAAATCAAATGTATCCTCTCCAAAAACCTGCTGCTGTACGCAGACCATTAAGATAAACCAAAATTTCAAAAAACTTATAATCGTCCACAAATGAATTTTAGAAACAACTGCGAGTAATTTAAAGACGTACCACGATGAAGTGGCGAGCATGCTGGAATCTGGACTAATAGAGCAAAACGAAACGGGTCTCGTATCTCCGATTTGAGACGCTTGAATGGCATAATTCCTCAGCTTCTTCTGAATCTCTTGCTTCCTCGATTGCTTCACTGTCTCGGGTAATCCTTGATACTCTTTCGCAGCTGCCAATCGGTCGCGAGCCCTGGGCAATGAATAATCTGCAGAAGAAGGAAAAAAAAAAGATTTAACAAATGAGCATTCAGTTTTCACAGCTCTGATGATGACTTGTGCGAAATATCCTGAGCAGTGCTAATTCACTCGTATTACTTGGGGCACATGGCAGTTAGTAAATGGAACATTTCATATAAAAATTACACTTGTTAAAACATCACACGATGCCCTTCATTCTTAGCCACATCGTAACACATTGAAAGAGATTAGATGAAAAAATTTACTGAAGAAAATACGGCATTCCGGGGGTTCATCGAGAAGTCATACGAAATTAAAATACAGCATCTTCAACTCAAGTTTAAAACAAGTCAAGTTGAACCTCCATAACTCGAAGACCAGCTCATGTCGATTTACTTTTTACTCTTAGGAGTCCTTTAAGTCTTAGGAGTCCCTTCGAAACAATTCGTTATTAAAAACCTTTCTAACTCACACGCTTTGCCATCAAACCTCATTAATTAGACTTTTCCGGAGGCATTTTGGCTCATATTTCATTGACGAACGAAATAGAAAAACAATTGATACGTAACTTGCTGCATTTTGAAGGGACGTGACCAAATATTCGGACAAACAAATCCTTGCCTCCAAGTTCAGCCTCCAGTCAACTCATTAAGAAGCATTTTAAGGCCCAGTATATCACCAAATACAATTTCCTGTGAATCTTTCTTTGTTTCCCTGAACAAAAATGCATGTTTCTCTCACTCCAATTTTTTTCTGGCACCTTCAAGTTCGACTTAACATTAAATTGACTGTAGTTGGAAGCGCTCAGACCATATACAGTTAGTATGTGAAAATTCGCCCACACACGATCGATACAAAGGGTGATTCACTCAAAACTCACGAGCAAGAAAAACTCTGGCATCTTTCAAAGCGACTGGCCCCTCGTGATACCAAGTAACTTTATGATCCAAAGCATCTTCCCGCTGACGTTCAGCAGCCGAGTCCAAAGGTGCAAGCATGCCCTTGAGTTTCTTCAGGGCCTCCAAACCACCAGAACGAGATAAATAGTCCCTGAGGCGATTCCTCCGATCAGCTGGACCTTCTCCGAATAAAGTCATGGGTTCTCCCACGGCTCGCAGTTGCAATCGAACTTCTGAATCCACCGTCGACACGTGGATTTGACGCGCGAGTTTCCGGCGCTCAAATTCTTCCAAAAGCGATTTCCGCTCATCGTTCTCAGCGCTCTCCAATTGCATGTATTCTGAAATTTGACAAAATGTAGCTCTTTGAAAGAACCCATAAATTGATCAAGGACTAAAAACAGAGGATTCAAAATAAAATTAAAATGGCTTTAAGAGAGTGATCCTCTGCACAGGTGTTCCCCAACCTTTTTGAGCCTGCGGACCAGCTAATTCAAATTTTTTGCAGACTGGCAAAGCTCCACACAACTTTTGCAGACCAGCAGACATTTTTTAAATACTGTACCTGCCATAAATTCTTCCAACCAAAACTTTTATGAAACTAGAAGCCAAAAGCTTATCCTCACTTCGTTATGTTCAAGAAAATCTGGCTGACAGTCAGATGAAAGCAACAAGATGTAAATAATAACTCACCATCCTTGGTAAAAGGGGTGGCCATTTCATCGCCGTCCACGTTCACTGTCGAAGGTACATTTTCATCGTCTTCATCGCTATCCCCAGCTTCGGCCTTTTTGACAGCTTTTGCCAAAATTCGCAAGCGTTCCGCTTCTTCGATAGACCCATAGTGAACACCGGGTTTTGCCTTACGCTGTTTCAAACGCGCGAGCGTGTCTGCTTCTTCGTGATCCATTTCCTCGTCACCAGCCATTTTCAAACGAAATAAAAGTATTTCCCTGCCACAAAATTCATAAAAGTATCATAAAAAGAATACATGCTGAGTAAGAGGAAATCAATCGTGCGACAACATGGAAAATGTTTTATCCGAGTTGCATCTCTTCACCACAATCATCATCAGCGTCTTCTTCATCACTGTCGTCAGATTCTTCATCGTCGTCGGAATCACTCGACTCTTCAGAATCGACTTGCATCGTGTCTTCCACCACCTCAGGAGGTATCAGGCACTTCCATTCATCCAATTTCTTCAGGTCAAGACTGTAAAAATCTGCATATGTGACTTCTCCACCACTCGGCTTTTCGTGCAGGCCACCGAAACAATACAGAACACTGTTTTTGATCGTCATCCCAGAGCTCATCCTTGGAGACGGTTGGCACATCGGGATTGCAGCTGCAGCACCCTGTGGTCCATCGGAACGGGGTTTCATGGGATCCGACTTCAAGCTTGGACCAACTGTGATCGTGAAAATGCCATCTTCAACAGTCTTTGTCTCCTGAAAAACATGCACAAAAAGGCCGAAATTTAATCTCAAAAAGTTTGTAAAAACCAGCTAACTTCGTTCTGATCTCAAAGGAACGGTAATCTAGAAAACCCCTGACAAATGGAATAAGCTAAGTCGCCCTTTTGTGCGTGATCTACAGTAAAATAAAATTATTAGCACATAATTGACTCGATTATTTCATTGGCTTTCTTGTTCAGAATTTCAGAAAAAAATGTGATCTTCTCATTCGATACGTTATTTAACATACAGTATTTTTGGATACAGTCAAACCCCGATAAGCCGACAAAATTCGTTTGTGTGGTTTGTGGCGGTTGGTGGTTGTCAAAAAGCAAAATGATTGCAAAAATCTAGTACAACGGGAAATAAAAATAGTAATCTCTCAGGAAACAGTAGAATAACCCGGGGATTCATGAATTATATCTAGCTAATGCTTCCAAGAAGCAAATAACGTCACTTTCGTCCCTTTTTCTATTGGAGACCTCACATAGAAGTATAGAACCTTCGGCGGGTTATAGACAAAATTAATCGCCAGGAGCATATCTGAGTCGTTGATAATTTTGACGGATGGCGTATCAACAGGGTATCAAACGGGAACATCTGCTTCTCAAAATAAAATGGCAGTTGCGGAGAGTGGCGGCTTCTCGGGGTTCGACTTGTCATTTACAAACGCGTTGATGAGTGAAGGAGTTGAGAGAAAGAGATCATCATCCCATAAATATGTTCTCCAGATTGAGAAAATCTTTCGTAGTTAAATTGCGAAGTACAGTAGAAAAAAAAACTGGAAATAATCTCACTTCTTCGACTGGCGCAGGGTCACCGCCACCACCATTAGCTGTACCATCCTCAACCCCATCCTCATCATCATCTTCTTCTTCTTCACTCGTCGTTTCATCTTCTGCTTCACCTTCGGCTGCTTTAACTTTTCGACGACGCTTGTGTTCCTTCAATGCCCTCGGGCCACTTAACTCCACTAGGGACCAAGAAGGCTTCGTCAAGTCAACAAGGTACAAGTCGTTGAAGAACGTCGACGTGGAAACTTCTTCCTCTTCGTCAGATGAATCACTGAGAACCTCTTGTTCCTCATCGTCATGAACTCCTCCAAAAACGAGAGCCGAATTTTTGCCGGACTCGGTCCAAGCCACGAGGGTAGAACTGCAACGTTTCGAAGGCACAGATCCAGTAGTTTTGGCCTGAAAGGAACGTATATTTCTTCAGAACAGGTTTAAAGATCAACTATTATGATGACAAAAACATACAAACGAAGAGTATCCACTGAAGGCGATGGAATCATTTGCGTTTCTTTTAAAATTAACGCATTTTTAAACCAGAAATTCATGATTGGAATGAAACATGCCTTTTACAGAAGAGGAATGTAAAGCAAATAATGTCGAAAACATGGAAGGTTAATTTTATAAGAGAAAAAACCAAAACATAACTTCGAGTTTGTCATTTATTTCATTTATCCCGGTTCATTTTGCACCGAGTATATTCCTTTTGGAAGCAAAAAAATCAGCCAAAAAATGTATGGCAAAAGAAAAATACTTGAGATGCTGATTTCATACGAGAAAAATTAGAACACATTGTAATTCCGAGATTTCATCTTAATAGTTAATTTTTCCTGTTTTTCTTGACTGGTCGTATAGCAAATGCAGTACTGTAATACACACTTGAATCCACTTGAATTTGGTCCCCGTCGTATCGCGTTTGTCCGGGGTTAGAAAGAACGAGTCCGCATGAACAACTCCAGTTTCATCGTCGAATCCCTTTTTCTTCGACGGAGCCTTGACTTTGGAAAAGCCGCCATGAATGTAAATCCTACCGTCGTTGAGAGCAGCCATCAAGTGTCCAGAACGAGGCGCAGGAGGAGTGCCAGTTATTTCGAGTTTACGCCAAAGTCTCTCACTCAGATCGAAAATGTAGAAGTCGTTGTAGTATCTGTTGAAATTCAATTGCTTTGTTCATCGTAATAGTTTTGAAAGTTTTAGCTTCAATACAAACCGACAATCTNGTATAGCAAATGCAGTACTGTAATACACACTTGAATCCACTTGAATTTGGTCCCCGTCGTATCGCGTTTGTCCGGGGTTAGAAAGAACGAGTCCGCATGAACAACTCCAGTTTCATCGTCGAATCCCTTTTTCTTCGACGGAGCCTTGACTTTGGAAAAGCCGCCATGAATGTAAATCCTACCGTCGTTGAGAGCAGCCATCAAGTGTCCAGAACGAGGCGCAGGAGGAGTGCCAGTTATTTCGAGTTTACGCCAAAGTCTCTCACTCAGATCGAAAATGTAGAAGTCGTTGTAGTATCTGTTGAAATTCAATTGCTTTGTTCATCGTAATAGTTTTGAAAGTTTTAGCTTCAATACAAACCGACAATCTCCACGAAGCGAGTCGTGAAAACCTCCGAAAATCGCAACTCGTGGGGGTAGGTTCGGTGTGTAAAGTACCACCATTCTGTGGCCACTTCGCCCACTAGGTCCTCCTTTGACTTCAATTTTTTCCCATCGTCGATCTTTGAAATGGAAAACCCACAAATCTCTGCGTGACAAATTCAGTTGATTAATCCTGGCATTCAATCAAATTCGCTTGTGTAACACGCTGTGATGAGAAAGAACCAACCAACCTGTAATGGTAAAATTGGCTTTCGGATGGAGTGACGAATTCGCCACCAAACATCCACATTTGTCCTCCATCTCCGGCGATTGTAACAGCCTGATGAGCTGCTCGCGGGGGAGGTCCTCCAGAACATTCCCATTGCGTCCACTTCTGCTTTTTAATGTCAAAGCAAAGAAAATCGGAATACACTGTGGTAGACTTGTTCACAGTACATTCTCCGCCGAACATGAGCAATTGATCCTTATTTGGGTGCGCCACGAGAGAGAAGTTGCTTCGTTTTGATGGCCTGTCTGTCAAGGGGATTTCTGTAATTGTCTTGCATGATTTCTTAGCATCTTCTGCACTGAATCGGGCAACAAGAGTTTCGATATCTTCTTCTCCTTGCAATGCCAATTCTTTCCGCATCTTTGCAGACAGCTTCTTCTCTGTTTTTTGAGCAGTTTTCTCCGCGCCTAACCCCTTTTTCTTCTTCTCCGCTTTTTTCTTTCCGCCCATGATGAGGGCCTCTAGTTAAAAAGAGTCTCAGCCTACGGAAAATACAAACACGGGTTGAATACCTCCAAAAACACCGCACGTTTAGCGCAAGAACCGGAAAAAGAATACTGAAAGGCTCATACAAAAAATCAAACGTACATCTGGCCAGCGAAAATACAGCAGTGCTTTCTGAGCTGCTTTTACTGAATGTATTAATCAGTAAAAAATCAATATAAAATATCCCTCGAGTTCCAATCTGTTACAATTATACTGTAACAGATTAAAACTTAGGGCTATTTTATCCAGCTGAATCATTGACTTTCTTTTCTTTCGCGCACACTCCGATTCAGCCCCCAGATCCGTCGTAAAGCTTACAGCCACACACGGCAGATGCCCGGAAAAGTTCTTCCCGCAGGAAGTTTGAACGCGCTTTCGACACTTGAAAGCGTTGAACTCTGCAGTGTAAGGGCACCCGAATGATCGAACTTCGATGTTCAGAAATGACCTGTTGCCTGACAACGGCCTGGCTGTGCGTCTTACAGCGGAGCCGGGCGGCAGAAGGGCCCAGTTTCGATTCGTAGC
>CAJPEX010001701.1:0-31748 GCA_905338405.1 Notodromas monacha
GCTCCATTTGACCCGTCTTATCGGCGAAATCATCTTCCGGGTCGTAATTTTCGCCGAAAGAGAAATTTGTCCACCAAAGCTTCCCGGTGGCTCCTTCGGCAGAACAGTCATCATCCATGTGACTGTCGAAAACTGGCTCACTGCGGTTGCAGATCACGTTCGACACAAAACTACTTGAGAAATTCTCGAGTTCTGAACACGGCTGACGGGTTGGAGCCATCGCCGAGGATAAAAACTCACATCTTCTCCCACTTCATTCACTCACCGATTCTCTCTGCGGATTAGACGAATATTTAACGTACACATACTTACCAGGATCATCTGATAACACCTCGTCCCACGAAAGTTGCAATCACTCAAAAGTGGAACTTTCGGCACTTGTGCGCCGATCTTTCTTCATCTCCTGGTAAATTTTGAAGAGCTAGAACAGCATTCAAAACGAATAAATCAGAATGCTAGGAAAATCTTCATGGGCACCGCATGATCGAGAACACTCTCAGGGAATAATTACACTTTCCGTAAGTTTTCCCGCGCATCGCAAGTTCGCACTTGCAACCAACGGAAAGGGGTCCATGCAGATACCCTGACGGCAACTAAACAGACCCATTCACGATGACTCATGATCACGAAGAGGACAAACACGAACGGGAACGAACATTCACGGATTACCGCGTATTCCACAAAGCACGTTTCCGGCTTTTGAGAGGTATTAATACTGTACTGTCGTGAAGTACAGTATAATGCATCCAACACTGAAAACTGTCCACATGAGACCTACAGTATTTTTTTTCCAACAGTCGTCTCTATTTTCGACACAGTGATCTTCAAAGTGATTTCAAGAGTACGGTATTTAATCGAATCAATCAACTTGATGATAATTAAAATCTGCCAGTTTTTCTGGATCTGAAAATTAAAGCATATTCCCAAAATAATTTGTCCTCTTGGACTCAATACCTGGTTGGATAGAGTAAGCTAACCCACTTACATACCAGTGTGACATCTAGCGGACAAACCCCGGATCTGCCTTGACCGTCCAGAGAGCCCACGCACAGAAGCTTATCCGATGAAGGATCAGTGGAGGCTTGGGAGCGACCTAGCAAGACGAACCAAGTGCGATCATTCTGAGTTGACTACTTGACTGAGCATCATCTGTCTTTTATCCCTGACTGTTATCTGACTCTGTGTATTGTTGTGAAGATTAAATATTGTATCCTGAAGGTGTGGTCAAAGTCCTTACTCCAGATACAACTCTTACTATAGGTTGCCTTCCTGCTCTGGGAAAACACGGTCGCCCTCTTGCATTTGCTGGTCATTCCAATAGTGGGCGCAGAATTTGGGACAAAACCCTTCCAATTAGTGATTGCCGTATATTGTTTAATGAGAATAGAGGGAACCTGTTTGAAACCTGGCCACAGAAGGAAGATTTACTTCTGAGAATCGAGTTTCCATTCTTGCAAGTCTTAAAATACAGTTGGGCCTCACTACCTAAAACCCCCTGAGTGGACTTCTCGTCGGAGCTCACATATGAGCTGCCGAATTTACGCTGCTCCCCCTGCCTCACTCCCTGAACCCATCACTCTCTCTTTGAAGAAAAATCATGAGAGACTTCAGAAGGCCTGTTTGAATAGGTATAAATAGTGTAGTAGGAGAAGTACTATCAACTAATATAATTAATATTCATTTTTATAAACCTTATGGCTTTACTGAAGGTTCTCTTTTCATTACTCTGATTATTCCATTTCATAAATACTGTACTGTACCAATACTGATATTTTGAAAAAGTCATCACTGGAAAACAGGGAATCAATCAATGAAGCAATATTAGTAATTATGAACTCAAATTATGCATGGTTTTGAACTCAATATAAATCATGAATATTTCACATCAAACAAATGATATTTGGAAAACTTCATAAGGTATGCATTTATATCATACAAATTTCTAGTTTGAATTGTTAGAAACAATTTTGATGTCCATATAAATACTGTACTGTACCAATACTGATATTTTGAAAAAGTCATCACTGGAAAACAGGGAATCAATCAATGAAGCAATATTAGTAATTATGAACTCAAATTATGCATGGTTGTGAACTCAA
Organism: Notodromas monacha; assembly: GCA_905338405.1. NCBI lineage: Eukaryota > Metazoa > Arthropoda > Ostracoda > Podocopida > Cyprididae > Notodromas > Notodromas monacha. The sequence goes on from CAJPEX010001701.1 coordinate 2,100, forward strand.
TATAAATCATGAATATTTCACATCAAACAAATGATATTTGGAAAACTTCATAAGGTATGCATTTATATCATACAAATTTCTAGTTTGAATTGTTAGAAACAATTTTGATGTCCATATAGGAAGGGCAGCATTGAGAATGAATAAGAATAAATACAATATAAGAACCCTTTAATAGCAAATTTAATTCAGACAATTTCTCATTGCATGTACTCAACTTTTATAATCAAGAGTAATGAAGAGAGAACCTTCAGTAAAGCCATAAGGTTTATAAAAATGAATATTAATTATATTTGTTGATAGTACTTCTCCTACTATACTGTTTATACCTATTCAAACAGGCCTTCTGAAGTCTCTCATGATTTTTCTTCAAGGAGAGAGTGATTGGTTCAGGGAGTGAGGCAGGGGGAAGGGGGAGCAGCGTAAATTCGGCAGCTCACATATGAGCTCCGGCGAGAAGTCCGTCCACCCAATTTTTACTGCAAATTTTCCACAATTCCTGCATAAATTATCCTTGGATCACATTGCAGATGAATTATAAAAAAAAGGAATTTGAATGCATTTGATTTCCCCTTTGATTCAAGTATACATTCAAAAAGTTAAACTGTTGTGATCCTTGAATAGTCAAAATTTTTTCTTCGAAAACTGGGGTGCGAATGTTGGGCAACAACAAATTTTTAACCCAAATTTTAAGGTTAAAAATGAATGTGCAGCAATCTTATGGAGCAAGGACATATGGTAAAGCATATACTCAAGTAAATACAGTACATCTCCACAATTCTGAAGTACAAACTTTTTCTTTACATGTTCCAAGATTCTTGCATTCACTATATCTTTGAATCACACTGCAGACAAACTTTGAATAAAATTAATTTTTCTTTTGATATGAGCATAAATGGATAAATGTAAAAGTTAAAATTCTTGACTTGTGAACATTTTTCATTTTTGAACCGGTGATCAAGTAAATGCAGCTGAGTAAATCTATAAAAAATTATCAGGGTCACGGCTTGTACCACGTTTGGGTCTTCTTCGTGACCAAAACCTTCTTTGACCTGGCATGGCTCGTGACCCTGCCATTAATGACCAGCGGCCCAACGTACTTCATTGTTGGACTGAACTTGGACCCATGGTCCAGAATGCCATTAACCGTGCTGTACTTGATCCTGCTCACGGCCACCAACGCATCCTTGGGCTACTTGTTCGGCATCGTCTTCCAGAGGGTTTCCGTGGTTTTACCCATGATAGCCTTTGTGAATCTCGTGTTGTATGTTGCCGGCGGCGGGTTCTTTGCTAACCCAAGGGCCTTACCTCAGGTGAATCACACGTCATCATAAAGGACTTCGGTATATAAAAAAAACTCCGATTATCTCGGCTGGTTTAAACGGAATACCTCTGCAAGTATAAATTACGATGTTACGAATGAAAATACCAAGTTTTCTTGAACACGACACTAATTGATCAAAAATGACCTGAGAAAATAAGCGACTTCCCGCGAAATAAAGCCCGTAGAATTAGTATAGCTGCAATATTTGCGCAATTACATTTCATTATTTTTTGCCAACAGTTCTTCACTAAAAATTCGATTGTTTGGGTCGCTTGATTCAATGACGTCTGACATTCAATGGAATGACATTTTATTGCTTCAATTCATGATCAGTTCATTCGTCTCGGGACCACAAATCATCGTAAAAAAATAATTTATCCAGAAAAAAATGTATAAAATCGTTCACACTTCATTTACGAGAGATCATACCTTTATTATCATCGAATGTCTCAGACATTAATTTATAGTGAACGAAGCATGAGGATAATTAACGGAATCACAGTTCAAGAGACAAGAATTATAAGAAATTGCATTAGCGCGTTTCACATCCACGGACAAAATGGCTCCCGCGCAGAGGAACATGAAACAGACGCGTAATACTGTATTTTAAAACTGATGGATTATTTTTCAATAGTTTTACCACATTTACAATAAAAAAATTTTACATTCAGAGGAGCACAGTAGGACTCAGGTGTGCTATTATGCAAATAATTTATCATAATTTAATATTTTATTCTATTTACGGGCTAATGAGGCATAATTAATTTTTGCAGAGAAACACGAAACTAGGGCGTGCTATTTGACAAAGGCAAACTGACTACATACTTATTTTTATTCTTTTTCTGGGCTAATTGCTCCCATTCAGAGGAACACTGAGCAGAGGTGTGGTCATTTCATCACTGAAAATGAATTTTAAAATTAGTTTATTATATTCAAGGGGAAAATTACATCATTCAGTGGAACACAAAACAGACTTGTTTTGGAAATAGGTAATTTTAAATAAAAATATGCAGGAGCTTTGTTATAAAAGATAATCAATTAAAATCAATTACTGTATTTACTCAAGTACCACACGCACCTTTTTTCTCAAATTTCATAAGAAAAAAAGGGGTTTGTGTCATAAGCAGGCACAAATATTTCAAGGAGTTTTAGGAAGTTATGCGTGCATTATACTTAATTATAATGGAGAAATTTGGAACAAATGTAACAAGAAAACTTTTTTGTACTGAAAAAATTTGAAAATTGATCAGAGTTTTGTTCAATTCATGCCTAAATTCAAGTTTTGTTGTTTTCATTGTCAAAATTTTGTTGTTTTAGATGCACTAAAAATTGTGGTGCATGTCTTACTTGGGGATAAGATTATAGCAAAATGTTGAACTGAAAAACTCCTGTGCACATGGTACTCAAGTAAATACAGTAATTGAAATTAGGACAGTATTTATCATCAAAGCCCAGATATTCGGAAGCTCTATATACACGGTGATTTAAAATCTCCAGAAATATATAATAAAAAAAAATATTTCCCAGATGATAGCGTGGATTCACAAGGCATCCTGGTTCTTCTACACGTCCGAAGGCCTGTTTGCGAACCAATGGGCAGACGTGCGCTTCAAATGCTTCGAAGAAACCAACACCACGAGCCCAGATTGTCCTTATCCGGATGGAAATGCAGTCCTGGAGACACTAGGAATGAGCCCCGAGGGCAGGTTCAGGAACCTCGGGGTCATAGCCAGCATTTTGGCAGGAATGCGGGTTGCTGCGATTCTACTGCTCTACATGAGGACTCGGGCTTCCTTGCAAAAGGGGTCTTGATTCCAGATTGTTCTTCTTGGTTTCTTTGGCTCGTCATGATGACTGAAACGTATTCGATTGTCATCTTAGGAAATAAATACTTGATCACCGTCAAAATAAAACATTTTCCCAGCACAAACAAAAATCTTTCGACAACGAAGCCTTTACGACTTGGAAAAAAACCTTCAGTCTAACCGAAAATTCCTTATAATGAGCCTTGGCCGAGTATTGCCGATTGATTCCAAAAACCTCTCGGAACCATGACTTTCGAACTAATGCGAAAGTAAATTAAATGAACGCTGCGTTCCACATTTTTTTTTTTTATTTTCGTCAATACATTTTTAAAATAAATCAACAAGTACATTCATGTTTGAACATTAATTGACCATCAAGAATAACGAAGAAGCTTTTCCGCGCGTGAAAAATGAGAAAAAAAGATAACAATATCACAAAAAAATTTCATCAATACTGATCTATCGGTATCCTCTGAAAGCCCAGTCTCCAATCCACGGTCCATTCCCCGAAGCAGAAACCAGCGGCACCTTCGGTTCACTGTGCGGAAAATCCGTTGTGCGTCCATTCTCTGCGGAACCACTATCCAGTATATTAGTCCAAAAAAAATAAATTCTGAGTTGTGGCTGAAAAAAAAAAAATTCAAGGAATCACATGGAAACGGTCCAAAAAATCTTTATAAACCAGAAAGACTCGAGGGAAAATGAAACCGAAGCGATGTACAGTAATTCATAAATTTAGCCCAAAGACTCGAAGGGATCCGATCTCTTTCGTCCTCGACGCGAACTTATCATCACAGGAGTAGGCGAGAAGATATCGCTTCGGATGCCAAGCCACGGTGAAACTCGGCATGTGAACGTTGATTTCGGCCACTTTTTCACCAGATTCCACGTGGGCGATATCGATCACCAAGTCTTCCGAACCAGAGGCTATCAACAGGCTGTCATGACTGAAACTTAATGTTCTCACTGGCCATTCCAACCTGAAATTCAGTGTAAAACGTCAGACGGGCATCTTGAATATGTGTGAACACTTTCGACAGAAGCAGTTCAACTATAAAGGAACCCTTGCAATCTGGATAACCCCGTTAAAAATAAAGCAAACCCAAAATTGTTATCTTTAAATATTAAATTAATTGGCTAATGAATACAATACGTAGATTTAATATTGCACATCAATTCTCTGTGAAAATAGTACGATTGAATTAAAAATACAGCGCAAGAAAAAAAAACCTTCATCCAAAAGTTCCTCAAAATTCAACGATAAGTTCATTCTTTTAATCTAGGTTTCGCTTGAATGTATATGATACAGATGCGAATTTCAAGTTCGCTTACGAGGTTATCCACGTCTAATTTTACGCTAATTTAGGCTCAAAAAGGTCAGATCCGATTAGGTTGGGCAATTTTCCATGAGACTAATGAACCTGGCGACAAAAGTTCAACTATCCAGAAAGCACGACGGGACTTTCAAGAGAAATCAACAACAAACGCGCAGAAATATTTTTTTTATGAAAAAGTTCACAAAACTGAATCTCTGGGGTTCGCCTACAAAGAAGGACAAGCAAAATTCTTTCTTTCAGTAAATGACGCGAAATTTCCGGAAAGAGACTTGAATTAAGCCAGAGGTTTATAACACACGAACTTCCGAGATGCAGCTCTTTTTGCTGATGTTCAACAGCCAGAATTACCGCATACAAGATATGAAATGAAGAATATGAGCTTAAAAAAGGAATCACACTCATACCTTGCGAGGGTTCGTAGACAAATCAATTCCTTCGTATCCCAAATAGACACTAAAGCATCAGCAGCTCCGATAGAAATCCGTTCTCCATTCGGCGAAACTTTCAAGGCGATACAATTGGTAGTATGAGCTTGAACCTTCTTCAACAATTCCAAGTCCGGGAAGCTAAAGAATTGCAAATAAAAAAAAAAAAACCGTGATGATTTCACAGTACTAAAACGTTCTCCACCCCCTCATAAAATATTAAAAATGCTCGAATATCAGCAGGTCAGCATGCTTGAGCCAAATTTCCAGGTCAAGGAAAATCAATTCAGAATTTTCAAACGGGTTTCAAGAAGCAAATAATGACTCATGCTGGGAACACGAATCTCAATTATCGTATCAGAAATTTCCACCATTTAAATACACTTGGACTTCCATAATTCGAACCTTTTCAAGTTTAAAACTTCCACGTGTCAAATCTTTGTAATGTTCCCGTCTGTATTCCGCCAAGAAAAATGTTTGATAGACCTCCCCTTCTCTAAATTGAATTTTTGGATGCCTTTGGGCTATTATTCTGGTAACCCAAGAAATAGAAAAAGCAATAAAAATTCAACATGGACGTTTTTCAAAATGAAGTGGGCGACTAATCGGGCAAAGGTACTGTACCCTCGCCTTCTCGATCAACATCCTGTCAAATAATTTACGCAGCAGTTCGAGGTCCAGAAGATCAAAAATTTCTTTTCTTGCAATTCTTCAAATTTCACCCCAGCAAAAATGCAGGTTTCTTTTCTGAACTCGAAAAATTCAATAAATCAAATGTTTGTGGGTTTGACTCGGAGAAGTTCGATTTTTAAAATATACAAATTTCTCATGAACACACCTCAGCACGTCGAACTGGCCAGAACCCAAGGTGGCAAAAAACCTCGTGTTTTCGTTATTCCAGGCAATCTCGTTGGTTTCCCCGCTGAATTGCAACTCCTTGGTGACTTCGAATTTTCTCACGTCGATGAACGAAACGAGATCGCTCTTGTTACCTACTGCGATTGTGTTGCCATCCGGAGACCACGCTAGGTTAATGTTCTCACCTGAAAATTGAATTTCGAAGCGCGAATAAAAACCGTCATTTGATCGATTTGAGCTGTGACCAGATAACAATTTTCAATTCTTCTCTCAAATTATGATTAGAGGGATAAAAAAAAGGGAGAACCGGAGAAAATGTCATGGCACACTATCCTTAACCCACTCGAGAACATTTTCAAGAACTCCTCGATATTTAAAAGATTAAAACAATTCATTTAGTTTGATACTTCTCTATGTAAAAGGCGAATGTGTGGTATTTAATGCCTAGAAAATTTAAAATCCTCTTTCGAAAGACGTTCTCCGTTACGTCCAGAATAATCATGAAGCGAAAGAAAAACCCCGAGAAAATGTCATCAAACACCAAATTTTCAAGAACTCCTCGACATTTTTATCAATTCAATTGGTTTGTAATTTCCTCATTTGAAAGAAGGACAAGTGGTATTTAATGTGTTCAAATTTTAAATACTTCTTCGAAAGATTTGTCATGATCAGAAGGATTATGATTTAAAAAACCAAACGAATGAACAGAAAATTTCATCGCACACCGTCTCGTTTCACTCGCAAATAATTCAAGAACTCCGTGGCATTCAGAACAAATAATCTAGTTTGACACTTCATAATTTAAAAGACGTACGGATGGTGTTTAATTCATTCAAAATTCAAGAAAATTAATAGACTGAAATGTTCACCTTTTGTCTGAATACAGGCTTGGCATTTCTGAGCACGAGCATCCCAGATCCTAACACTCTTATCTCCACTCGCCGTCGACAGCAAATCCCCGTTCGTTTTATGCCAACATACCACGTCAACGGACTCATGGTGACCACGAAAAGTGTGTTCTTTCACCTGAATAAAAATAACATAAAAATCATCACGCTCAAATTTGCAAAACGAAAAAAAATTTCGCTCACCAATTTCCGATCATCAACGAGCGCAAACAAGCAAACGGTTTTCTCAGACATGTACGACGAAGCTGCCAAATATCTTCCGTCTGCACTCCAATCCACGGTTCGGCCACCTTCTATCGCTTCTTTGGGACGAGGCAGGTTCTTGAAGTACTTCTTCAGGGACTTCACTTCTGCCCTGAGGCGAAGATACTTCTCGGTCCCGTAATCAGGTCCCATTTCAAAAATAAACGAAGTTTCAAACAACCCCTGGATTCATAGGAGGCAAAACGTGAAAAAGGAAAAGCGCTTGACACACACACAAAAAACAAAAACAAAAGAGCAGAACAACACACGGAGATTCATTCGAGAATATATATTTTTTTTCTCCCAACACACAAAAGATTCAACACCAGGAACAGTTTTTGTTTAAGCCTTCTCGTTTCTGTTAACTCAAAAAAGGATGAAAGCCAAAGCTTGAGAATCAATAATGCTCAAAATAAAATCGATTACGGAACACGAGCGAGTTTTCGGTTAACCCTGCACTCACTTCTACGATCCATCGTTCACTAAATAATCATCAAACGTGCTGAACAATCCCTCGTGCATTACGATGCAGTTCTTCATTGATTGTCTTTTTCAATAAACCAAAGGATCCAAACAAAACAGCAAAAAAGGCAGAATGTGTTCGGGAACAACTGGCACTTTTTTTTTTCACCAGGTATCCGGAATGTGTTTTTCTCTTCAGGGCTACTCGCTTGCGGGAGAACTTTTGTAGCCGTTGGGATTCATGGCCTTCCACCTCCAGAAATCCTTGCCTGAAAAATTGAAATTTAATGTTTACGTAATCCACTCGAAAGATTTGCATTTATGCGATAACGAGATTATGTGATATTATAATCTAAGCACAATTCACACGCCAACATTTTTCCGTGAGGTTTAAAAATATTTATCACAAACTCGTCACTCATGCTGAAAATATGATCATCGAGCTGAATCGAGAAGACCGCCGATAATTTGAAGTGTAAATCATAAATCCAATTGGCATCTTTTTCTACGAATAAATTTTGTAAGTTTCAAGCGAGGAAGCGTAAATGAGCCAAAAATAACCTTCAGGCAAATTTTGGATCACGTGACAACGGATTTCACGATTGACCTTCAAAAATTTTCTGTTAGCCAACGAAACTGAGAAGGCCTTAAATTTGCGCAAATAAGGTCAACACAATTTTAAATCGTGATTTCAAGACACATACGCATAAATGTTTTTTTCTTTTATGCAAAGGTTGGAGCTTCAGATTGGCGAAGTATTGTACTACAAAATGAAAATATCTCGAATCATTTCTCATCTCAGTTAAAATATGTTTCTCGAATTATACACGATGTCTATGCGTTTATCGTGTCGTGAAAAACATAGAATGTTGCAGAACAGTGATGTTTCAAAATAAAAATTGCAGTTTCTCCAATACAAAATGCTGATTTTTTTTTTTACGCAGGCAAAAAGGAAACGTACAACACCTAGTTTTAAAGCTTACTTAAATTATGAGGAATGCAAAACCTTGCACAGTATTACCGATCTCAATATTCAATAGCGTATTAGACGCACATTCTTTTCTAAACCAACCATTCATATACTGTACTGTAATTTCCACAACGAGCAATGCATAAAAATTCTCGGCAGAAAATACTTCTTCAGGTTTTGCGAATCAATTCATTTCCAAATTTTAGTCGATAGCAAAACGGTCGAGATGAGGAGCAACACAGGTTTCCATCACCGGATTCAAAAGTTAATTGATAAACATTTGTATACCAGATTTTTAAACATGTTAGCCACCCGGTACTTGGTCAGTTTGAACATCAGTGTCAAAGCCGAATTCAATCAAGTATTAAAACCTTTTCTCATCGACCAAATTACTGTTCGGAAAATTTCGAATTAATTCACGAGAAAGCAAAAAAATTACAGTTTTTGCGGCATGCGGGTGAAATGCAACACCTAAGCTTGTGATTCATGCGAACAATATGTGCTACAATCCCGGTTAATGAACGTCAAATGCCTACATTTCGGAAGAGAACAAAATTTAGGGATTTAAAATTTGTATACTGTAAATGTTTGATTAAATGCACGATTACTTCTGATTTAAGGAAGAATTTTTCTCGAATCTCAAAGCCAGGGATTAAAAATTTGAGAACTAAATCCGTAAAAAATCCCTTCTTGAAGATTAATTTTCGAATATATTAACTGTACTTGTATGAGCTGCAAACGTTACAGAAATGTTAACAATTACCGTATTTACTCAAGTACCACGGGTTTTTTTCAATTAAGAGAGAACAAAAAGTTGAGCGTCACAGGAAAGGATAACACATTTACAATTATTAAAAACGCTGGAGTAAATCATGCTACAGAGAATATTCAACGAATTTCAATACACAATTTTTAAAATGGAAATGCTGCAACATTAAATTTGAAAAGTGAAGCCAAAATTCAAATATTTTTCGAAAATATTTCAATTTTCTATCTCTAAAACTGGGGTGTACCTTTTCTGGGGACACATTTTTTAAGCAAATTTTTTGGCTGAAAAATCCAGTTGTGCGCCTTAATCAAGTGAGAGTGGTATTCAAGTAATTACTAAAAAAAAACGGTAAAATGCATCACGATGAGAAACATTTTTAACAAATAAAAAAACGCATAGATCCACTTCACGGAAAAAAATGCATTGAATATTGATGAATTATTATATAAAGCATTCATGAATATTCCTCTGGCGTGATACACAGTAAAAACAACTACCACACTTATCTTTCTTCAAGCATTCTTGACACTCCGTTTTAGGGTAGTTCAATTAAATTTATTTTCATAATTTAAAGTTTTCTTCAATCTTTGTTCTCATTCTCAAGTCACCCGTATTTTTCATTTATTCATTCATCAACTCGAAAATAGTAAAACGGCATCGGCTTACGGTTCGTTTCTTCCATACTTTCCAAAAATTCGAAAAAAAAAAACCGGGATTGCAGAAAAGCGTTCGAGTAGAAAGCACCAGAGAACAACTTACACATATCGTCTAAAGATTTTTGAGGCTTCCACTGAAGCTCATCCCGCGCCCGATCAATGTTACCATAGGCACATCCGACGTCTCCTTCCCGCCGCTCTTTCAAAACGTACGGGATTTTCACCCCGCACGACTCTTCAAACTGCTTAATCAGCTCCAGGATAGTAACTCCAACGCCACTTCCCAGGTTAATAAACTAAATCGCCAAGCGTCCACACCCCGAAGCGGATATAAGACGAGGAAACGGAGAAAGAGAAAAAAAAAAAAGAAAGAAAAAACACATCAGTATTCAAACTCACACATGGTTTCAAGATCAGTGAATTTTGGGTTCCAGTCTAGTTCGGCTTTAGCTCTTTCCGCAGAGCACAACAAGGCTGGCGGATCCACGCCGAAATCCCGTTTTGCCACAAATTCCACCGGGATCACGGCTCCCGACGCCTTTTCAAACGCTTTGATCAGCTCCAGAACCGTGACTCCTTTCCCGATGCCCAAATTGAAAGCCTGTGTCAGTAGGTTTTTTAGAAAGAAAAAAAAAAAAACGAACAAGCCGAAGCGAGGACGGAAAGAGAGAAGGCGAAATTATGGACATCAAGATTAACACTACGGAATGAAATTGCTCAAAATCGATAACCAAACGTTCTAAAAAAGTCCCTGCTGAACCATAATTCAATTTTGTCCAATTTTTTGGGACTCGGGTCAACTTCCCTGTTTTTTCTTATTTTTCAAGATATAAACGTCAGAAAGTAGATAGGCATTGGAGAAATCAATCTGGGATGCAAACAAAAAGATAATCTTTTCAACACGAACATCATCAGGTGACTTTAATTTTTCGGGTTGGGGAAAATCAGGTTTCTTTCAAAATTTTCCAAAGTGATTCTTTAAACAGCCCGAAGTGGGTGCGGGAAGACTGATGGCGAATTTATGGACATTAAGACGGACACAAGGAAATCAAATGACTCAAAATCGACAACCAAACGTTCGGAAAAATAACGAAATCGGCTTGTCTACGCAAAATTTCAATTTTTTCGGCTCTGGCCAATTTTCCTGCTTTTTCAAAATACTCTCTCTACACCGATTTTCCCTGTAAGGTATAACAAATTTTCGGGTCCCATTACGTTCTCTCCCCTTATTACAGTGGTTCTGTTTTTTTTTTTATGGCCATTCAAATTCGTTGCAGAGACAGAGAGAGTCCACCTGTATTAATGTCCAAAAAGTGGCTTTGTAATGTTGAAAGAAATTTTGAATACCTCATCAGCTCAAAAAGTTCAGGATTTACAAATTTCTCACAGAGGAGTAAATTTCCGGACACACTATTCAACTCTAGAATTCCCCTCAACGATCGAAAAAAATTCTCGAGCGACATTTGCTCCAGAAATATCGCAGCTATTTTTACAGCAGGCCCGCTGAACCCCGTTCAAGGAAAGAAGCAAACGTTTCCCACGAATGACACCATATGAGCTACAAAATGGGAGAGAAAAAAATCAATTCAAGATCCCGAGGAGAACCCACCCTAAAGTGCACGTGGTCCTTTTCCAGCTTCTTCACAGCTGCAACGTGACCCGAAGCAAGGTCCATGATGTGGATATAATCCCTCACGCAGGTTCCATCTCGGGTGTCGTAATCATTCCCAAAAACCGTAAACACTGGCAGGGTCCCAGCAGCGACTTGACCCAAAAACGGCATGATATTCGCAATGGCTCGAACCGGGTCCTCGCCAATGCGACCCGACGGATGGGCTCCGACTGGGTTAAAGTATCTCAAACTGATGATATTCCACTCGGGTTCTGCTCTTGCCACGTCTCGCAGGAGCTCTTCGCAGAAGAACTTGGTCCGACCGTAAACATTCGTCGGGTTCCCCGTGGGATGTTCTTCCGTCAATGGGAGGAACTGAGGTGCGCCGTAGACTGTGCAGGATCCAGAGAACACGAAGTTGCGAACGTTGTGCTGCTTCATAACCTAGAAGGTACATCATCCGATGATAACTCAAACAAATCCAAGATTTCTGTACAAGTCAAGTCCGCTTTAACATTCTTGAAAAATAGGATCATCTCCTTTAAAAACCATCTAGCAAAACGTACGGGATTTTCACCCCGCACGACTCTTCAAACTACTTAATCAGCTCCAGGATAGTAACTCCAACCGTCCTACATCAGGGCTGCTCAACTCAGATGAGGGTAAATTTTCCCCTTTTAAATGAACAGTTCAAAATTGAATTCAGTGCTACGAATTGAATCACAAGCAAAGCCCTGTAAAATTTTTGAAGAGTGGAGCAACATTTTCATTTTATTCTGAATGGTGGTGACTGACACCTTGAAAATTACAGAGAATGAAGTGCAGGATGAAGGAAGAGCCTCTGTGGCCCAGATTTGGCCCACAGGCCAATGTTGGGTAGCACTGTCCTACACAGATGGTTCCCCATCTTCAGGCTTCAACAGTTCAATTTTTTATACAACAGATCTAATAACGAAATTTTCATGATAACAATATTATCACTGTTCTTTGGCTTTTGTAAAGAAAATTTGGTGTAATTACAGGTGGTATGAAACATGACGCTGTCACCAGAATTTTCTTGCTTCCTTTCACAATTTAGAAATTGCAAATTAAATAAAAAGTATGTTTGAAAGCATATTGTTGTATTCCAGGAAACATACAGCAGTTATTGATTAAAGTAAATACTTTTCTCAAACATTTGTTTTTGTTTGTTTCAGTTTTTATTCCAGTAAGATCAGTACGCTTTTAGGAAATTTGAAGGAAGATAAGGTCTACAATAAAATACATTGTACAGTACTTTACATTTTTAATACTGCATTTCATCATCAATACGAGTCATTGGAAATTACTGCATTAAAATTTCTCAAATACCGTATTTACTTGAGTACCACATGCCCTCAAGTAAGGGGTTTTCCAGTTGGGAATTTTGCTAAAACCTTATCCTTGAGTAAGACGCACACCCCAATTTTTAATGAATCTAAATCCACAAAATTTCGAAAAAAAAAATTGACTTCAGACATGAATTGAATAAGAATATGATCAATTTTCAACTTTTTCAGTATAAACAAATTTTCTTGGTACATTTGTTCCAAATTTCTCCATTATAATCAAGTATAATGCACACATAACTTCCTGAAACTTCTTGAAAAATTTGTACCAGCTTATGACCCACACACCATTTTTTCTTTTGAAATTTGAGAAAAAAGGTGAGCGTGGTACTTGAGTAAATATGGTATCTGTTTTGGGAACACTGGAAAGCAATTTTTAGCGACTTTCCACAAAATTTCAGTCCCAAATGCTCCAAGAACAATGAGTCTCACTACTGCATAACCAATCTTTACAAGAATTTACTGCATTGTAATGTGGAAACTCTGACCTCAACTGGGGAGCACAAAGTATACATCTAGTACAGTATTCTACATTTCATATCTGACCTGAAGATCAGGAGAGCGGCACTCATTAACTTACCGTAAGAAGATTGATTGTGCCCATGATATTATTTTCGTAGTACATCAGAGGTTCTTTCATTGATTCACTGATGGCCTTCATGGCTGCGAAGTGTATCACGATGTCGATTTCATGCTGAAATACGAGACAATCCCATTATTCTCCATCACGAATTTCACACAAAGCAACATACACTATTGGAAAAAAAACACGAACACCAACCTTGTCAAACAACTCGTTCAAGGCATTTCGATCAAGTAGGTCAACGTGATGGAAAGTAATCTTTTTGCCGGTGAGTTCTTCGATCCGTTCCAAAGCAGCTGCCTTTTCCCCTGACCCAACACTGTTCGCGAAGTTGTCAATGGCTATAACATTGTATCCTGCTTCCAGCAACTCGACTACACAATGACTAGCAATGAAGCCGGCACCGCCAGTGACAAACACGGTTTTCGCCATGGCAATCACGAATCTAAAAAAAATCTAGGAATATTTGCGATTTTAAAACTAACGATGGACAAATATATTTCACAGCTCAACGAAGAGGAGCGAATAATTGAAATTTTTCTGATAAATGAGAATGTTTCACCCATTTACGCACTATTGAATATCACGTACGCACGATCCTAAATTACGTCGCATGATAGACTTCAGTAGGATTATTTTTAATTGGTTCCTCTGTTCAGCAAAAAATTAAAGTCCCAAAATATAGAAAAAAAATTTCTCAACGTAAAGATGCAGAAAATAACTGGAAAAAATCTGACCGCTGGACATGCAAAGGTTGCACAAAAGGCGAAGAATGAGCACAAGTTTTGCTATACAATACTTGTACTGGGCACAGATGATGGGGAAAAACTCCGAAAAAAGAAGCACAAAATTTGCCAGTTTTGGGTTATAAATTAGGCTTAATTTATAATAAAATTTTTTCTTCATTTTTCTTTTAAAAAAATTATCAAATTTGTTAAAGAGCAATAAAATTTGGTTTTCAGATTTTCCCGAAATGTTGGCGAAGTGTCCACATCTTAACACATCAGCTGGGGCATAATTTAAGGGTCTCAGGTGTCCTCCAGCCGAATCGTCCATAAGTTGGCGCCCCACAGAAACTTTGAAAATTATTCGCACTTCAAAAAATGTAGACAACAGTCTTGAAGATACACGAAACCAAAATTTCCCAACGAATGACCAAAATAGGAGGCACGGAGTTCCATCTGACACTGCGGTTTTCTGATTGAATTTCAACGCACGACTGTGCAACACATCGTAACACAGCAAAAAGGCAGAATCACGACAACGTAGAAAATAAAATTATCTAGTCATGTAAAAAATACCCGCCGCTCACCTCACATAGTTTCACCTGAAACGGAAAAATTACAAGGTCATGCAACCGACGAAACAAGGGAAAAAATCGGAAGTCTTCACGTCGAGTGGAAAGTAATGTCTCCAACTCAATGAAACGGACATTTCTTCAAGTACGAAGGATTTCTGAAGCATAGAATTCCTCACTGGAATCCTAGAAAAAATTGGCACAACGCTCACTTTTGAAGTTGAGACTTTTCAAGTTTTTTTCCATCGAAAATCCCTCGGTATTTGAAAATTTTGATTACTTTTTTCTCCAAGAACAAGATTCTTCACTTCGTCAAATTATTCTCAGAAAAAAGGAGAACTTTTCCACTTGAAGTGTCGACTCAATCTCAACAACTCCTTCCAAAAAAATTCACAAGATGGCCATTGTAATAATAAACTACGCAAAACTCAATCCATCACATCGCACAACGCTGACCAGACAAACGGAAAGTGTTCAACAAACGTTCCTTCAATTCAACTGCAGAGACCAATTGACTCGTTCCAAGAACAACGTCAACAAATTCCAGCTTGGGAACGGATTCCGCAGCTGCTTTCCCAGCGATGATGGCATACGGGATTCCCCAACGTTTGGCAGTTAAAAGCCGTTTGCCTATCGTTAGATTCGTTCTGTCGTCTATCAAAATATCTTCCTCCATCATTCCCTTCTTGCACACTGACAATCCCACGAACTCGAGCAGCTTTTCCGTTCCCATTTTGCACTCGGCACTACCGGCCTACGGAAAAAAGAAAACATAACTTCCATCAAAAGGCTCGGTTAAAAAATTGATGAAAAACTTTTATCCAAGTATTAATTCCCCAAGCGTTATTCAATTTAGAAGAAAATAATTATTGTAGAGGCGACAATCACAAGCGTAACCGCAAGTAAGCATTTTTCGTAGATCCTGATAATTCTGATGATTATGCCAAAAATTTCATTCATGCCGAAAATATTGAGAGAACAGAAATTTTTTTTCTATCGCTAGGACCATCAGGTAAATTAAGACATTAGATTAAGTTAGTTTTGTACTGTACCAGGCTAGTGATTGGTACAAACAAATTGAGTTCGTGTTCCTCTCGTAGATGTCGCTGGTGCATAACTACAGCCTTTTCTCCTCCTTCATTCATTAGAAGTTCAACACTAGTGGATTTGGGACACGTTAACAAAAAGTTTTGCTATGAAGAGGTTTTCCGCATAATAATTTTTTCATGGTTCCATAAAGGTTCTCTTCAACGAATTTTTCCCTGGTCCTCTGAATTTATTCATTATTTATGAAGTCCACCTGTCGGCTGAATATTCTGTAATTTAAAGAAGATTTTTTTTACACTACATATTTTTTCTATGAGGAAAATTCGGTAAGAATCACTTCATCTATGATTTGCTTGACGAATTTTAGATACCACACTCAAAATCAAAAATGCTAGCATCGATGGAAAATAGGCATGCATTACGCTCAATCAATGCTACCGGAAGCAACCCGACTTTATCCGTGAAAATATCTCACCTTGGGTGGAATGAGAACTAAGCTGAAAGGCGCAATCAGTTGAGGCCATCGCAGAATGGCTTCTTTTTGCGAAGGTCTGTTTTTGTGATTTCCTTCCAACACTGCGGACATTATGCGACTCAGACCCAATCCATAACATCCCATGAACAAGTTCTCTTCGGTATTATCGGCCTTCTTGAATTTGGCGCCAAGCGGTTCACTGTATCTTGTTCCAAGCAGGAACGCATGACCTACCTTTGGGGCAAAAAATGAAAAATATATTTTTTCGAGAAAAATCACACGTATAACAATCATAAATGAAGCAAAAGAAAAGGAGATTTTATCCTGAGTCCCTTCCGAATTGATATACAGTATTTCGACGGGGCGGGAACTCACCTCGATTCCGCGCTTCTCCAGCCAGTCGTGTTTATCACATTTGACGCGATTCAATTGACAAAAGTCATCGTCAAGGCCTTTCCCGGCTGTGGCAAGATTGATGCCCGAGGAACAAAACTTGCACACTTTCAACGAATCCTCACCAACATCCGCCACGATGTGGAATTCGTGAGACATGGAACCGCCAATTTCACCGGAATCTCCCACCGCTTTTTTCAAAAAGAAATGAAAATAAATTTTGCATGGTTAATTTAAAAATGTATTCAATAAACAAGAAACGCCTTTTCATTGCGTAGGAATTCTCCAGGATAAGGAGCCATAGTTACGAACTGAAGTACAAGGAATTGGGATTCCAACTCTAAAACATATCATAGCAATTCTCTTGCGAATCTATGTAATTATGACGCCTTCAAATGAAAGAAGTCATCAAATATAATACACGTCGCAATTTTAGTCAGCTGAATATCCATAAACGTGCGCCATCCATTCAATTTTCTAAAATTATGGTAATTTTCTTTCGAGGTATTTTGAGACTGCGAAATTTTTCCGATTACAAAGAACGAAGAGCTTTTACTTATCGATCGGAATTCCTTCGAGAGTGACACGATACAATAATTGCACGCTATTTTGTACAAATCATGCTTCAAACTCATCAAAGGCAAAACAAAATGTTCAGATCGTTCATCACTACTGAGAAATTAAACAATTGAATTATTCTTCTCCCCCAAAAATTATCATTTTGCACGTTAGTCTCCATCAATTCAGCGTTGCACATTGCTTCCTTCAGCGCAAAATAAATCCAACGAGCTCACCTTCGACATACATAACTCCGAGTTTATCGAAGATTTCCCGATAGGCGCTTTTCACCACGAAATAAGTATCCCGTCCGGACTGTTCATCGACATCGAAAGTGTACAAATCCTTCATCAAAAATTCCCGAGATCGCATCAATCCGTATCTGGGCTTCATCTCATCTCGGAATTTGCTCGAAATTTGATAGATTCTAAACGGCAGTTGCCGATGCGAAAAACGTTCTCCACTCTTCATCATCCACGTCACAGCCTCCTCGTGGGTCTAATTAACGAAACAAAAACAACTAAGGACATTAAAAATATAAAAAATAAGGAGATGGTCTCAGCAATAAAATATGATGATCAACCTATACATACCCCGAAAATGAATGACAATTTTCGAAAAATCGTCTTCTTTCAATTACTGCATAGAGAATGCGTGGATATCAGTAGAGTGATCTTAATTAATGTCCCAAAAAAAAAGGAATTTTTCCCGTTTTCGAACACATTCAAGGTTTTATTCAAGATTATAGCATGTTCTACAGATAACACTGAGAAAATTAGAAGAAAGTTTCAAATCAGAAAACTAAAAATACTGATCAGCAGAATTAATTCCAATTCAGAAACTTCTGATCGTTATTTTATTCAAATTGATTTTTGCCTCTCAACAACAACATAAATAATAGCCCGTAACTTGCAGATGTTGAATTCAGGCTTCGATTTGACAATTTGCACTCGGTCTATTTCTGTAAATTGCCCACGCTTCCAAAAAAACAGGGTAAAACAGATTTTCAACGAAACTTACGGGATTCAGCACCAGACGTTTGTCGTGACGATCCTTCAAAATGAACAGCTCCGACTTGCATAGTTCCAGACGCCCTGTTGATGGAAATCACACACGATTAGCATAAACACACGCGGATTGCGGGAACAACGCCATTAAAAACCAATTTACGACATAAAGCTCTGAATCCATATAGACGTAAATATTTTTCCTCAATTCATTCCTTAGGAATTTAAATTTAGTCGAGGTTAACAAAAATGATTTGCTGTAATTCGAAACAAATGCAATAATTTATAAGGAACACATTTAGTAAAAAAAAGTCTTTCCACCACGGAACAAACAAATCATCCTTCTAACCCGTCCCTCGATTCACAAAAAAGCACCAACCCCGTAGAAAAATGAAATTTTCAGTTATCGAGGTTTGGCTATAAGTTATCATAGCCAAGAGTACCGACTGTAAAAAATCGGTCTACATTGGATAAGAATTCCCAAGAAGTTGGTGATTCCGGCGACACCTACGTGACACTCAGAAAGCTTGATCCAGCGTTACCGGGAAAATGAACGAATAGATTCAATGTTAACGAATAATACACGGATAAAAATGAAACATTACCTGTTTTTCTCCACAGTTCCTCTGGAGACAGCGACGGCATTTCCATCCTCTCCGCATGCACTCGTCGCGTCATGACTTCATCCACGAGATTACACAGCTTTTTCATCACCCGGTACCCGAGCGGGAGCAAGTGGTAAAACCCAGCACCCGCGCAGTGCTTCACGAACCCAAACGTCTCCAACAGCTTGGGTCAAATAATCACGAGACGGGTCATGAGCCGAAACGAAAACAAAAAAAAGAGGGGTTCACGGTGTCCCCCGCGTTTTTGCACTACCTGATGGGAATGCTCAACGTCTATTCGCGCCGTTGAATGGGTCATCATCTGAGGCGCGTAAACGCGTGACATCCGAGTGAACATGATTACCGTATTCTTTCCCTCGCACACTTCACACCTTCCGTTCGAAAGAACAACAGAGCAGATTAAACGAAATACGCCTGAATATTCTCCAATCAAAAGCTCGTAAATGAACACAACGTACAAAAAGTTACTTCGCAGCGAGATACGACATAAAATAGCCATCTGACAAATTTGTCTCTTCTGTCCATCGCCACCAGCCATTCTTCTGATGTAAGCATACTACGGTTGTCCCACTTCCGCGCGTACATGGAAATTCTGACTGCTAAAAGATTTTTTTAATGTTCTTCACGAAGTCTACGTAGCTCGAAGTAAGACACGCATCAGAGGCGCATCCAGTGAAGTAACTTTTCATTCAGTCAAAAAACCACAGAATTCAAATCAAACTGCAAACCATTGAAGAAACTAATCGTAAGGGCAAAAAACAGAAATTATCCTTGGCAACCAATTGGGAGAGAAATTAGGAAAAAAATAAATTAAAACCTTGTCATTGCCACCCCCACAAAGTATAGTACTGTATTTTATAACCATAACAAGAAAACTGATGAATTTACAATTTTTACTTTTTTCCAGGATACGAGAAACATGATATTCTAATAGTCTAAACTCTAAACAACACAGTCCTATTTTCAAATTCTACAGGAAAATTTTCAGCATGCTGTAAAATCTAGAATGAGTGGGAAACTCCAGCAGGAACCAGAAAGTTTTCACTCATCATTATGCAGTACAGTACCTTGAAATTCTGAAATAAGAAAATCCTTGAAACATCATGACGAACATTTTTGTAAATTTTCAATGCTGTCAGAATTTCCACAGCCACGTAGGACGACCCTCGGATATTAGTGGCGGTCACAATCGCATTGAATGTTAGAACAAGTCAACCAAATTTCATCAGACACCGAGTTTCTCCAGCATTAGCAAAAAAAAATTTGCCACAGTAGCACACTACAATTCACAAGGTTCCCAGTGGCATCAAAAAAATTACAATACGATTTGTATGACACTTGCCGTTCCCACTGCGCAGTAACTACTAGTACATGAAATGCCATAGCCTCTCCAAAAATAAATTACTCGCATAATCTATTCGTAGGAATGCATATTTGACTGCAATTCATTTCGTTGAAAAAAAGACACCACGGAAATAAAAAGAAAACAAGCCATTCCAATTCCGTAAAGTCGTCACTAAAGACCAACACTAAATTTCCATTCTCGTCAATCTCACCAGAATACTCCAGAAAATCGAAGCGAAATTTGCTTGACTGAACAGCCC
The DNA here is from genome assembly GCA_905338405.1 of Notodromas monacha. Lineage (NCBI taxonomy): Eukaryota > Metazoa > Arthropoda > Ostracoda > Podocopida > Cyprididae > Notodromas > Notodromas monacha. Next base: position 22,423 of record CAJPEX010001701.1, read on the forward strand.
AATCTTCCAAAGCCGCATGAACTCGTTTTTGGCAACAAAAAAACCGTTCAATTCAAGATCAAAGTTCGTAAAGACCACCTTCATCACGAGAATTAGGCTGTTCATCGCAGACATCAATGATCAATTCAGTAAAAACAATAGAAATCCGTCATTCAAAAAAATAATGCTGGCTACGTATTGTTCTGAAACATGCAAGTACAACATTCAAAGATATTCCATTCAGTTCTGAAAGGAGTTCATGAAAAACGTTAATTCGACTCCACGAATGCTACAAAACATTTAGATGGCACTCAGTTTTTCTCTTTCTCTGTAAGACGACGCCCGCGATATACTCTTCAAAAAGAAATCTGATCACACTTACTCCCTCTGTTCAATCCCGCAAAATTCCCAATAATTCATTCATTAGGTGGAACCGATCACGATATTCAACTTAGAATTTCTTTCCAGGTAGCAGAGGTAAAGCATTCGAAATTATGTGAGATTAAAACTTTACCACAACCATCTTTGGAGCGCCTCTCACTCGAATTCATCTGAAGTCATACACACCGCGGAGGTTATGAATTTACCACGATTTTTGGCATTACAGTAGAATAATCTTTGGATTTATTGGGCAAAAGAATTGAAAATTTTCGACTCAGTTGCCAGTGCGAAAAGAAAAAAAGCTCAGGTAACACATTCACTGAACATACAGAAACAACCCAGGAAATAAGCCGAACACTACCATAAAGTAATAGAATGCCCACAACGTTGCCTACCTCTCATTCGTCTGCAATGTTATTTTCTCATTTTAAAAATCGCAATCGTGTGTTCTGCGTCACACACACCTACACATACACATATAACGAATTTTTAAATGCAGGGCAATTCATTCAACAATAAACCAGAGAAATACTAATCCTAGAGCAAATCATGAACGTACGTGGAAAAGTGGAATCTGCGCGAAAACAATGTGATGCAATTTCGGCGAGAAAGGGAAGGATCGAGATTCCTCACACCCTTAGCATCATGTTTTATAAGTAGTAAGGGAGGATGAAGTACACAACAGAGGAGAACGTCTCGAAGTTCGTGGTTATTCGGAAATGGGTTCCTCGGAAAAGGATCACGTTCAACTATAAACAAAATAAAGCAACATGAAGCCTCAAAAAATAATTACTTTTCTTGGTTCTGATGCCAAAAGAAATCTAGCTTTTTCTTATACATACAAGGTAAAACCTTTCTGAGATGAACATCAAGGGGACCAACAAATTTAAGTTAAGGTTTCGAGGTCGGGAAACGAGAATTTTTATTGATGGGATGAAAGAAGAATTACAGAAAATTGCAATTGGTGAGATTCTGGGCCTTAAATTGCTTTTCGTATGCTTTGATAGGTTGTTGAACTTGTAGGAACGATTTCTTTACCCAATTCGTTTCTCACTTCCTTTCAAAAAGCAACATTTTTATCGCTTTCACCTTTACTGCGTCATTAAAATGAAAGTCAAAATGCCTCCGGAACACTTGAGTCATGGAGGTTTCAGGGGGAAAGCCTTCAAGTTGGGAGATTCCTAATGCATTGTTTCAAGACCCCGAGAAGGAGCTGTAAAAGTTCGACATAGGGCGTCGTTCGACTTGTGGAGGTTCGATTATCGACGTTCAACAGTTCTACGAACATAATTACAAAATCCTCACACTTCCGTCAAAAGAACACAGACGGATCAATCATTCACTCACCACCGAGGTGCTTCTTCGAAAGCACCTCGATTCGAAACAAAAACAACTAAACTTCTAGCAAAACAACTTCATAGCCCAGCTCAACGGTGTATGCTTCATTTAAAAAAAATTTCGTCTTTCGAAAAACTACATCGTACATAGCACTTCGGTCACTTAACCTCACAGAGGAATACCTCAAAATACTCCACTCAATTCCTGATAGCGATCGTCAGGATCGCCGAGGGATTTCAGATCTTCGTCGGAATGATTTTGCAGCTCTTTCCGCATCGCAGCCGTCTCAGCAACTAAGAAACACGCAGACGACGCGGAACGGGCATAAGAAGTCGCAGTGTGGTCATTTCCCATGATACTCGATGAACGCATCGCGGCCGGCGGCGACGTCGTCACAGGAAATGGCACATCGTAATTGATCGGAGGATAGTATGATTGTAGACTCGACGTGGCCGAGAATCCCAGAAAGAACGCGGTGTCGTCAAACGCGAGAGTTGGCGTAGGCTTGAACACCGCCAACAACGTCCACACTGGTATCAAGAACTTGATGAGCATGAACAAGAATATGATGGGCGAGTACACGAACTGCTTGTGTCCGAAAATTCCACTGCAACCGATATCTTCGTCACCCAAAACCACTACTGTGATGTCGTAGACACACGGGATGAGCGCGGAAAACTCGAAGACCGCGATCAAACTCCACAAATCTCGCTTTTGCGTCCGCTTCACATTTTCCGAACACGAGGTTGCGTTTATCTTTACCGTTATGAAGTATCCCGCAGCGAAAAACAACTGGATGATCAAACAGTCCCCGCTGGACAACATGATCCAATATGGTTTCATGCATTGAGTCCACGAGTTCGCCACGTCATACATCCCAACTCCAACAACCGTGGTGAAGTAGAGCATGTAAATCCCAACCACGGGTTTTATCAGGTAGTCCACGATGGATTCTTTCTGAAGTATCTTCGCCGCGAGAATCCAGTGAAAATGACATATCACCACAAATTCCAGAAACTTGAGGTAATTCGCGGCGAAGTCGAACTGCGGGTAAAATCCTCCGAGGAACCAATTGACGGCGCTGAAGAATAATGGAATACTTAAAAACTGCAACGGAAAAAAATAAAGCTTGAATATGCTCACCAGAGAAGGCACTCAGCACCAGCGAAGTAGAAAATGAGATATTGATGCACGTGTTGATGCTGGACCCAATGCAAACGACAGATGCGAAAAACACACATGACACATGTTATGAGCGCGAGGATCCCTAATGCTCCACTGCGAACGCAAGCTACGGCATCGAAATCCGTGAAGCAGTTCTTGCACGCTATATCTATCGTAGCATTCCTCATGGCCGACAGATCAATGATCCTCCCCGGAATCAGGACATAATTCTCTTCGAGCACTGCGTTTGCTGTTCAAAACTGTAACATCAAGGGCACGAAAAATAAGACATGCCGCACATTCGTAGTTTCTGTGACGGAGAAGATGAGAATTTGAAGATAATTGCGACTGAAATTTCAATGCTGTAAAATACAACTAAAACGCGTGAATGTTTACGGACAGTCACGAAGTAGAAAAATCCCGAAAACCAAAACAGAGGACGTTGGAGACAATCCACAATTCTCATTCCGTCACGAAACTCGCACAATCACAAAGGCGTACGATAACTCGCGCACATTTCGCATCGATTTCTGAGAACCTGAATCACGACAGCGGCAGTGGAACAGAAATTAAATAAACACACGTGTGCACCACTGCAATATCGGTGGGCGTTCCCCTGTCTGTAAAAGAAAAGCCATCGCCTATGAGAAGCATATCCAGTACCAAATACTGTAGAATGTATACCACAATTTGTCGAACGGTACAGCGCACATTTTTATACTTCGCCTAAGCAAGAATATTTTGGACTCCACATCTTAGTTTCTCTTGGCAGTGCTATTGCGTACAACGATTCAAAAATGTGATTCAAGTGGACTCTCATCAGGTGTTTCTTGACAATTGTCAGATTTGTCTGCGCACTTTCCTCCAGTTAGAAGGCCTCATCACCTGAGAGTTGCCAAAGTTAATCGAAGAAATACTTCAAAACATCAGGAAAGGAGGAAGGCTAAAATTTCTCCAGATATTCCTATGACTTGTGAAGAACCTTCCTCTAAGAAATAATTGCTGAATTTATAATGAACTTACTTCGGCAGTCACTGTTCCGTAAATTCCTATCCCCAATGAATGAAAATCCTGCACAGAGAGTTTCCAGTACAGTAAATTGAAAAATTTGATCACTGACTTGAAAACAACATGTACTTCAACTTTCGAATAAGTACTACAAAATTTAAAAAAAAAAAAAAATTACGAGGTTTCCAAGAGTGACAGTCTGCAGAGGAGTGACCAACCTCGATTTCCCAACCTTCTACGAATTAGATACAGCTAGCCTCATGAAACAAACCCTTCTTCTTCATCACAAGTAAAGCAATAAAAAGCAGAGCAAAAATTCGCCCGAGTTCCAAATGGAGCAATGAATTTGCATCTAATAAAATTTAAAAAACCCGTCACATTCACGGGGGAAAAAAAAACATCGGTCACACCTGAGGAGATTTTTCGTCGAACACAATTTTGATCCAACTCATAATTCCGCCTGAAACACGAAAATGGAAGAGAATAACCTATCGAACACAAATATGAAACGAAGATGCACAATATTCTCACCGGGACACTGCTGAGAATGCTGGCCGACGAAAACAGCCTTTCAACAACGTTATCCAGCCAAACCATGGCTTCAATATTTGACATACTTCGACTCGACTCTCGTGACACATTTTCGGCGAGAGGTTCGGAAGGAATGTTGACGACTGGACTGTTTTCAGGACAGCTCTTTTTCCGCGAGTAGGTTTTTATCCGGGATACGTCAACAAATTGCGGACTTTGCGGAACAATTGTGGTAGGGATGTCGACAATTGGTCTTTCTTCGACGAATTTCCTTTTCCTTGAATATGTTTTTATCGCAGGTTTTGGTTCAGTGATCTGCATGAATATCAAAACACAAATTTCAGATATTTCGAATACTTCGCATTCACGGAAAAAGCATTTTTGGGAGCATTACGATTCATTTTTTTTTTATCGGTACAAGCCACGTTTTTAAGCTGGTTTGGGCCGATAAGAAAACAAACAGGAGAAGTTCATTGGGACCCCGAGATACGGACATTTCGTATTAGGGACACTTGAAAAATCCAAAAATATGCCCCAATATAAAGAAAATGTCTCAGGATACGGGCACTATAATAATTTCTAGAAAAATTGAATTTTAAAAAACCAATTTTGTCATTTCTTGAACAAATTAAAAAACAATTAATAAAAAATTCGCACTAATTTTTAAACCAAAACAGGCAAGCTTCTCTTTTTATGGCTTTTTCATCATCTGTGCGAATTATAGCAAGACATGTACTTGTTCTTCGCTTTTTGAGCTCTTTTCCCACAAAAAGATCCAATTGTGTTTGTACAATATTTTTTCAGCACAGACATTTTCTGTCCCTCGCGGTTAACAGAAAATAATTTGTGGTGGGCTTTATTTCAAATTTTACTCTTGTATGATTTATGCTCAATATTTGATGAACAGGATAACCAATTGAATTCGCTCCTATACAAGCATATGGGAAAATTTGATCCGACACACGGACGGTCTAACGTAAGTGACTATTAGGTCCAAGAACAAATCTTGTCCGCATCTCGGGGCCCCACTGCATATGATAATTAAATGATAAAATGAAAGAAAAATGTGAATCGGAATCTTACAACAATTTCCAAAGGCAAACTTTCAGTCCATTGAGCTAAAATCACAGAACTTTCTCGTGACGAGCCACAAGCGATCCTCTTCAGCGACTTTCTCGCCAAGGGTAGAAATAGTCCTTGTTCCTCCATAATCTGAATGATACAAGATACACTCAATTTTGCTTCTATTCGTTCTAAATCCGGTTTTTTTTTTGTTGCGACAAAAACCTGATAAGCGGCCATCAGTGATGACGTCGGAGGGCACACGAATTTCCTGTCGATTACCGAATCGAGACTCGGATTCTGACCATCAAAAACCGACCTTAGAGTGCATTCTGATATTTTCCAGAAAGCAGCTCGGAAAACATCGCCTCGGCCGTACAAGAAATCTCCCGATGGCTGCAAAGACATCACAAATTGAATAAGATAACAAGGTAAAGGTTTTCAGTCTCAGCTCCGCGGAGCCCCAAGCATTTTCCATTTCCCGAATTCCAAGAAACCTTGAAAACACTTTTTAAAGTACACGCTCAACTCACATGCAACATCCACATGCCAGGAAACTTTTCCAACACGTTGAATTTATTGTCACTGAATCGAGGTTTTGAGAAAAAGGATGAACCCAAAGGAATGAGCCATTTTTCCGCCTCGCTTTCGGTCAACTCCTGATCTTTCCTGGGGCGCATGGGAAACGACGTGGTAACTTCCCAACCAATTATTGATGGCAGTTCCAGTACTTGCATAGCGATCATCAGCTCATTCATATACTGATTCACGGAACTCCCGGGAACACTAGCTAAAATAAAAAAATAAAAAATGGGGCACCAATAATATTATGGGTGCAGGTAATGTATCACATTTTGTTGTTTCGTATGACGTCAAACACGATATGTCAAATCTGTAAGTCTAGCTAACGGAAAATATCCGCGGAAGCAGGTTTCGTCACAATATTCAAAAAAGGTTCCATGTGTTTGCATTACGCATTCAAAAGCACTTGATCCGTCGAATTTTTTTTATAAGCGTCGCCAAAAGTTGAGTATATCACAAATTTATTTTGTTGTAAACTTAGAAAAAAGTCAAGGAAAAGTTTGGACTGTTACGAAGTACTATTTTTCGTACACCGAGGAATTCACGCTTCCGCGAGACATTCCTCTATTTCCGATTGAGGTGAGATTTTCTCACCAGCACCATATCTTTTAGTTATTCTAAATTAAAAATAAGCTAAATAGGATAACAGGACCCAGAAACTACTACAAATTCCAATCATATATTTGTCCAGAACAGTTCATTCGATCCTTCATCAGCATACTCATACATGTTTGGCACAGAAGATGAATTTTGAACCTCAATTAACGGATATGATTCCCCATTGAGCAAATTTTAATCATCATCGATGATGAATTTCTTCAGCAAAAATATGTTCCATTTCTGAAAAATGATGAAAAAAGAAGTCATTTACCGGGTCTTCTGACGAACATCTTTTGACGATGTCTCCCGAGCCGAATAAGGTAGCTCGCGACATCCAAATAATCCCGAGGACATCGCACATCTGCAACCTTGTCCATAATCACGGTGTCAGAAGACGGAAACAAAAAACAGTCCCAGTCATTCACAAGGGCTGGTTTCTTTGTATCACACAATGCGGTTTTACTCCAATCCCCGTAAGAATCCGGAAACCCGAGAGCCCGGCGAAGAGTCACGAAAATATTTCTCTTGGTCAATTTCTGTACAGAACAACGTAGAAATTTATTCAAATTTAGCTGAAAATCAAGAGATAACATTGAACGGCGTTCAAGTAAAATCGACTGATCAATAGGTGAACCAGAAGCAAGTCCGGTCAATTTCTACACAGAACTGAACGTCTTCTGAATTCAGTTGACAATTCGAGATGACATTAAACAGTTTTCATGTGAACTTGACTGATCAAGGTGACTCGAAAGGAAGTTTAGTCAATTTCTGCACAGATTAGAGCATAGATTAATTTTAGATTCAGTTGACAATTTCAAGATGACCTTCAAGTATACATCTAACTGATCGAGATGAAGCAAAGGGATATATTTTCCAAACACAGAAAGCCCTTTCGATTAATTTAGAAGTTAATGAGGATATTTGTCAAGTAGTCCTTGTATTATCCAGGCTGCAACGAACTCACATTTGCTTCATTTGCCCACAGAAACGATCACAGATCGAAAAAATATCGTTAAAATGAATTAATATGCTCACCATGAATTTGTTGGGCGGTCCCTGTCCAATAAATACTGGGTTATTTTACGATCGTTTTAACGAATTGTTTAGAACGAAGCTTTTTTTAAATGTCGCAAACTCTTCGTTGTAACGAGATTCTGTCGTATCTGTACAATTTTGGTTCTCATCTAAAAAAAAAATATGACGTCATCACCTGTTCTTTCGCCAAACCGCATTCGATTTTCTCAGCAGTGAGTTGCAGGGCGTTCGACGCAATAGCCATAACTTGTCGATACTCCGTCTGAGGCATCAAAAATAGAAGTGAGACTCGAATTTCATCTCGAAAGAAAAGAAAATCAAAATAATGCCAAGACAACTCACGCGTCTTGAATCATTTTCCACTTCACTCAATACGTAATTGTGATGCCTACGCAACTGTTTCGCAGATCTTCGCGGAAAAAGACAAGACATAGCGTCGAAATTCTTCCCAAACAAGATGATCCCCGCGATCATCAACAGGGTTTCTTCCGAACTGAACTTGGCTCCGTCTTTCCGAAAGTAACTGTTCTTGACCATCCATCGTTTGAAAAGGGCTTTGACGTCGGTTAAATTGTGTTCCGGGGAAGCGTCTCTCACCTTCAACGAAGACTCGTTTTTATTTTTTCACAAGAATATCAGCTGATGGGAAAAAGATTGGCTCGTTACGTTTCTCCAGTTGATGATTTCCCCACGCTTAGAAAGAGCAATTTTCTTCAAAACGGAAGAAATTGAAGAGGTGATGATTGCGTTTTGATTTTCATCCAAATGCTGATGAAAACGTTTCGCACAGGCCAATGGATCTCGCTTCAATTCGTCCCCGATGTGCTCCCACGTACTGAACCGGGCTCCAAGTTCCTTGAAGGATTAAAATTAAAACGGATGAAGTTTTAGCACCGAAAATACCAGAAAGAAATGAAGGAAATGCACGATCGGAAAAAACATCAAATGAGAGCACGGAACGAAAAGAGAATGTTTTAAAAAATTATTTTGTTATTTCATGCTATGTTATCAATGGAGTTGTCAAGCTTTACATCAGTCAACAGTTCTTTTAATTATCGTTCATTTCTACTCTCAATCTTGGAAGCTCATACCTGCACGGATTACAGTGGGGCTCAGACATGCGGATGATTTGATTTAAGACCACTTGAAACTTTTCAAAATATGCCCGAATATCCAGACAATGAATCGAGATATGGACACCTCCAAAATTTCTAGAACTGGCTATTTCTATGAAAAAAAGGAAAAAAAAAAATATATATATCTTATTATAAATGTAATATATCTTATTATAAATTTAATATATCTTATTATAAATATAATATATCCTATTATAATATATCTTATTCTAAATTTATCCTAATTTATGATCCAAAACGAGCTAGTGTCTTTTTAAGGTGTTCCAAAACTGTATCAATATACAGTACTGTACTGTAAGTGTAAGTGCTTATTTTTACCACGTTTTTATGAACTCACTTTTCTTGTCTGTCTGTCTGTCTGTTTGTCCGGATCAAATTTTGAAACTCAAATTTCACTCACTTCCCGACTAGCTAGCAAGCTGAAACTTTCAGGATAGCTTAGAAACTGATGACAATGCAATCTTTTGTGAAAAAATTAATTTTAAGAATATTTTTTAAAAAGAATAAAAT
>CAJPEX010001701.1:32614-51444 GCA_905338405.1 Notodromas monacha
GGAAGAAGTGAAATGCAAATGAAATAGATGCGCACCACGTTTAAGGTTATTTTTTGCTTTTTGAAAACGTGGTTTTTTAGATTAATTTTTTAATCTACTAATTTTTTATGCTATGTGGACTCCTCGTCAGATTCTGCATGGCTTTCTTCTGCGCGGTTATTTTCTGTGTATTGAAGTTGAGAAAACCCGTTTCATTAAATTTTTTGAGGGAATTTTTCCAAATTTTCGATTGTAAGGAGAACCAATTGAATATGTTTCAATGCAAGTCTATGGGAAAACGTGATCCGATACGAGAAAGTTCTGACAAGCGGACAAGGTCCAGGAATCAATCAAGTCCGCATTTCAGGGCCCCAATGTAGTTTGATACTAACGTCGTTTTTCTAACTTTCAAAAGGCTCACTGACTTGCTTTTACTTTTCGATACACGCATAAATTCCGATGTTACGAGAAATAATTATGTAAGACAGTTGATGGATGGAAACTGTGAGCAAGAGAAATAAACAATAACGTGAAATAAAAATGAATCTCTGCATGCACACATGGCAACCTAATCCAGAGAGCATACGAAACGCAGCTCCCTGTTTAAAAGAGATTCATTTAAAAAAAATAAAATAATAATACAGCTTCCGGAAAATTTAAATGCACTCACTTTCACCATGTCACGCACTCGCTGATCTTCTTTCAGCGTCCAAGTATTCCCTACTTTCAAATCACGTCCTTTCAATTCGCGCCACTTGAGTTCGCACTCGACATCACTGAATTTCCCTCCAAACTGTGCCCAAAAAAAAAATTCACCCGATAAGCCATAACACCTGATCCCTATACAGTATACAGATCTCGCAAGAGTGACCTACTTTATTGGAGATTTTCAGCCAGTCGATCTTTCTGAGAACGTAGCCCGACGCGAGGATCCTTTCGGAAATGTCCGAAAACCGCTTCAATTGAATTGATTCATTCAGGCTTTTCCACGCTTTCAGACAACGCTGGAGTTCTTCAGGCTTTTTTGCTGAGCTCTCGATTCGGACTTCAAGGTGTTCTAGAAGCGCATCCGCACGATCCTCGTCGACCCAGCGCAAAAGCTGCGATGTGCGAATCGTTGACCCTATAACAAGATTAAACGCACGTGCACATTTTTTAATACCCGGGCACATTGGGTGAAGAAGGAAAATTAGCTCTATGAATTTTAAGGTAGCAATTCCTTACGCAAAACATGAAAATTAAATATGAAGAAAATTAACAGAAAATTTGCAATGCTTCTCCCATTAACATTTTGGAAAAGATATACCCACTGAATTTTCGCTGTTGTACTGTGGGGCCCCAAGATGCGGACAAAATTTGTGTTAGAACCTTGTTTCCATGTCATAGTGTCCACATGTTGGATCAGACTTTCCCATAAAGTTGCATGGAACATAATTACTTCTCTTATCTATCAAAAACTAGGAAAAAAACCCTAAAATTGAATAAAATTGTTTTTTAAGATGCAGAAAATAATTTCACAGAAAGAAAACTACACAGAATCTGTTCTTTCGTCGTGAGAAAGAGCCCAAAAAGCAGAACAAGCACAAATTTAGCTATACTATGCAAAGATCACGGGAAAGAACTCCGAAAAAATGAAGCACAAAATTCGCCCCTTTCGGATTATGGTTTTTAAGAATTGGAAGAAATTTGTACTATTCTTTATTCATGTGAATATAAAAAGCCGAATTGATTCAAGAGGTATCAAAATGTTGATACTTTTTTTTCTCCATTTCTATAGAATGAATTCCTTTTGGGGCCCAACTGTACCATGATTTCATGAGCAATTTTTACTGCAGTAATGATAAAGTACCTGGGAATGAATCCTCTCATGTATCACTAGCTTAAACTCGTTCACCTGGGAACACTCACACGGTAACTGATCAGAAACTTTCAGCTCCTGGACATGAGGAAGATTGGGTTGATAAAACCCATCGTCGAAAGAGAAATAAACGCTGTTCACTAATTCCGGCTTCTCCGATTGTAGGGTCATCCATTTCGCATTCTCGGGAACACCTAACACCGCTGAGTCCGTTTCTTCCAGTACACCTTTCACAAGACCGGAGAGAATGCGAGCAGCTTCTAAAAGTTTCGTGTTCAATTGCTTCGCGTATTCAACTATGCTTGCGTCAGCGACGGCTTTGGACTCGTCCGAGTTCACGCAGTTTACTTCCATATTTCGAAATCTGGAACCAGAGATACGGGTTTTCAATATACTCAAGACAATGAACACCAGGTTTCTGAAAAATAATTCAGAAGCTGAAAGAATACTTCGAGGTTTGTACACCGAACATAAATTCGTCCATACAAGTGGACTCTCAACCGATATTCCAGGGACAAAATAAAAATGTATGGTAGAGATATTTCTTGGTAAAGAACACCTATGAAATGGAGAGAGAACCCCATGTGACCGAAAAAAAAAATTAATTGAAGAGAGTCCACCTTCACCAGATCAACAGCCTCGCTAAGTTATTCCAAATCCCAGACCGAAGTAAAAAAAAAAAAAATTAGAATTACGCGCAGTTACTTAAAATCCTTCAAATAGGATACGTGCAGATAATGGGGCACATATTTTGAAGCGGAGGGATTGATTCATAGGTGCTCTAAACTTTTCGAGTCATTCATGCCTTGAATAAATTTCTACGAAGAAGCCCTTATAAAATCTACTCCTTTTCCATAACGATTTCCACGATGGAAGTCGAAAAACTGCCATCCAAATTGAATTCGTCTTTTTGCAGTTCAAAACCCTCATTTTTTGAGACCTTGACTTTTAATCAAATAGGTTGTCTAGGCCCTAGGGTGTTCTGGGAACAGCGTCATAAACAGTTTCCCAGAAAAAATTACATTCTTTTCGATAAGATTAGTCTCAATAAGTTTTTGTTTTGTTTTCGAATATTAATAAAATGCGTTTCTGGAACCCGATGCTTAAAGATGAGGGCTCCGAGGAACTACATTAGACGACGGTCTCGTGAATAATCGGTGGGTCGACCTAATCTCCTTCGTCAGAGCTTCAATTCAGGAAATTAGCACAAACATCACGTGACCACAACATGGCTCAATTCGAAAAGCGCAACAGCTTTCAGGAACAGTTTACATTCGAAAAAAAGCAGATCCTCCTGAAAAAAAGAGAACACGATGGATATCAGTTGAACTTTCACAAAGGCAATCGAAGACGAGACGATGAAATGAAGACGAGAACAATGAGATTCCACAGGATAATCGGACTTTGTTTCCCACAATCTCAGTAACGTCCCACACTAACATGGTCCACAAAATAAAAGAATTGCAGCATCGGAATAGCATGGGAATGATGAAGGAATGACCGAAGTGCCGGAAATGAAACAGGATTGCACAGCTCGCCAGTGATACGAAACTTCTCAAGCCTTCCCTTCGGCCTCTAAACGCTTCCTCATAGACTCCGGCATGGTTGGCGGCGGCGGGCGTGGAATTCCTAGGGCTACTTTTACGCCGTCGTAGATGAACCATTGCAACGCCGTCAGGGTACCGATCATGAAAATCCTGGGGCCCAAACCCTTCCACATGCCTGTGATAAAAAACCACAAATAATTGAATCACATCACCATGTTCACGCTAATACAAGCACCCCCATCCTTAATTTTTTCAGGCACCAAATTACCGGCGAATAAAAAATTCCACTTTCCGCGTTCTGAATTTACCGGAAGCTAAAATTTCTTTCAAAATTTAGATTTTCCCCAGATAAAGATCGATTGTGTTAAGAGAAGATAAACAAAGGCCATCTGGAACATACTGAACACGATATTCATTGTCTGCATACTTCACGTCGATGCCGTATGACTTGAATAATATATAATAAATATTCATGTTCACACATCATTTTGAAGACGAAGTATTTATATTTAATTTCATCGCTCCTGTGACTTGAAGATTGGAAAGTGAGGCGCTTATATTCACGCAAATCGCATAAATAGGTGAATTTAAGCACCACATAAGGTTTTGAGCTTCTCAAATATGAAAAAAGGTGCTTACACTCACGTAAGTACGGTAATGTACAGTACTTTCAAATCACGTGATTAGATGGTTTCGTTGAAGCTTGAGGATAAGGGCAATAACTGGGTCAAATCATTTCTGGCATACGTTTACTGAGTCAGGTGCGTTGAACAATAGGTGAGGTCAATTAGGGCAGAGCATGTTTTGTTACGTGGTCAGAAGCAGTCAGTGATTTTCAATCAGAAATTGATTCAGATCGACTAGAAACAAGGTATTGGTCTCCGCTAGAAATGCGGTACGAAATTAGGTCGAGTTATTTATTGATAAAATGTTCGAGAAAGTTTGTCAAATAGCTCTTGATGCAAGATCATTTTGGGAGCATCAGAAGAGTGTTACGCGATTTCCTTAATACTGTGCATCAAAACGAATAACTTTTCCCGACAGGTAAGAAAAGCGGGAGTTGACGAAATTCATTGCGGCATCCGCGTTGTTGCCGTCTCTAGAATACTTCAATAAAACTTTGAATTTGTGAACCGTGGAACTGACCTGCCCAGCCAAGTCGTTTGGCAATATCCATGGCTGAAGATCCTTTGTCTTGATTTAGTTTGGACACAATGGTGTCCGCAGGGTGAGATACGATTGCGCAGAACACTCCCGCAATATACCCAGCGGTGAATGTAACTGCAAGTTGTTCTTCCTTCGTGCACTCTGCTCTCGGCTTTGGCACGACATACATGTAGAGTGCCTCCAATGTTCGCTCGAAGCATGCGAACTATAACGAATAACACTTCAGTGGTTAGAAGATGAACGAACACGTCGAGAGTCTATACTTGCCTTCATCATCGTGTATGGGATCTGACGACCCCACAGAGGTACCAAAGCCTTGTAAAATCCACCTAAACCTTCGTCTTTCGAGATAATTGCGGCACATTTCATCATCGACGAGGTAAAGCCTGGAGACGTTTGAATCCTCACCTGTGCGAATAAAGCCCGAAATATTGATGAGAATCGCTGAGAAATTCAACAACGAAGGGAGCGAATTCATTACGAAGAAAGCTGAATCTCCTGATCCCCAGAATTAGTTGCGAAATAAACCTGTGAATTGAAGCATCGGAGGAATCCGAAAGGGCTTACACACCTTCATAGCTTCGAATGGCGAAAGACCTATGTCGGCAAAAAATTCTGCGGAGGCTGACGACGCCAAATATAGGGCTGTACGGTACTGGTATGCGTTTTCTTCGCCCAGCAAGTTCCCATACATTATCTTGAACATCTCGTAGAACCCGAACTTCCCGAGCCCCTGAAGAGAGTATCCCATGAGGGTTGGAAGCCATCCTCGCGACAAGCCTACAGTAAACGTCAAAAGATTACCGTAAAAAAAAAAAAAATGAATTGCCGGTTTAATCATACCAACAAAACCGTCCTCTTTGACAGTCAGCCTGAATCCATTGAAAATATTCTTGTACTTGTCCGGATCTACTTGAAGCCGACACTTGACCAAATCCAGGGGCACTACAGCGGTGTGAGTAAGACCGCAGCTCAGAACTCCTCCGAACCCACAATAGGCGTAGTACTTCATGGAACCGAATTCAACGGTATCTGTAAGAAAAGGAATATGGAGCATGGTGCGCTGAAACGTTCAGCCAGCTCAACATACTGCTAGGAGGTGATGCTGACCCATCGCAACGAGCTGTTCGGAAAGGAGACACAGGGCCCAGAATTGGATTGCGCTTCGCTGAGTTGAGAAGATCGATAATCATGGTGAATTACGTTTGGTTGAATATAAAATTCGAAACGCGGTTCGGAGGGCGGCACTGAAGACCGAAGGAAACTGAAAAAGAGAATGCTTTCTGATTAGAATCGAAGAATGGTCAACAATTGAAGATGAAGCCGAACTTTCAGATGCATTCGCGACTGCGGTCGCGAGATTCAAGCCAACTGACATTCGTGCAACACGGCCACAGCGGCTGATCACGAGACAGGCACATAACTCGAAGTACTTGTCTACTCGGGAGATTGAGGTGATCATTCTTTATATCACAGAGCTTTAAGTGCATCACAGTATCTTGTGTCAATATGATAGCAACTCAAGAACTGTAACCACTACCTGGAATACAGTACAGTATCCTTTGCACAAAAATTAAATTGGACAGACATTCTGGTCGAAAAATAGCCCATGAAAACTTGAAAAGCATCTCACCACAGAAGCAATGCCAATCAACCGTACCCATTGATAAACTCGCATGCATTACGTGACCAGCTTAACCAGGCAATTCCCTGATTTTCCCTAGATAGGTTAAAAGTTAAGTCATTTGTATATATTACTGCATTGCCATATGCAATCATCATAGCATAACACATTTGCTTCATGTGTGGTCTTCCGCGCGGCTGTTTGTCTGTTTTTTCGAACTGAAAGGAAAATATGATCTTATTTTTGGAGAATGCATGCATTTAGTAGGGTCTGTTCTTTACTGAAATTAGTGTACAATACTGTATACAGTAATCAAAATGACCATGTTGAAGCAGTAGACATAGATGCTCCGCGCTCTGTGAGATTTCTCATTATGCACTTATCCTCCGGCGAGATTCCCCTCCCACTCCAGCACCCTCAAGCTCGCGGTTAATATCTTAACGAAATGATTGAGGTCCGCGCAACTTTGCCGCCCATTGAATTGAGCGGAAAGGGAACGGTGATTGGAAGGATTGAGAAAGTTCCGCATAGAATGACTGATATCTTTTTCGTATACCTGACGGTTGTGTCTCTCTTTTGACGCCAGGGGAGAAGTAGTGGGCATCGTTCACGATTGGACTGCTGTATAATCTGATCTTGAGCCACCCAAGGCATTCCTAGGCTCAGTGCTTCAAAATTGCTCATGTCCCAGAAGCGTGGGCAACATTGGACCCAAGTGTGTCCGAAATGTCTGATCCTGACGAAACGGTTCAGAAGAAATTCCAGTAAGTTAGCCCATTTTTTTGTCTACATTTATAGTACTACATATGATAATGTTTCATTCTTTTATGTCAACAGTGATGCAGAAAACTTGAAAAAAATATTCCTCGGGTTCGGAACTGCTCAAAAGGCTAATCCATTCGTGCAAGATGTGAAATTTTGGAATCATTGTCATTCTCTGCAGGTAAATATCTGAAATTATATTTATAACAAAAATGGTGCAGGATATCCTCGACCTCTGAACGTAATGCGAGATGGAAAACTGCTTTCGTCAGCATATTGTCCAAGTTCTTAAATTTCGTTTTCTCGAGACCATTCATGCGCTTTGTCGGACTTCATTTGCTAGTCGAAATTGAGTATGAATTCCTGAAGATTTATTATTTTCACGTCAAGTTCAGAGCCGGAAGTTTTCGGAACTTTCATCAGACTATTGCACCGTACTAAACGAATGACTTTTGATACGCAGAAGCTGTACGAGGAGATTATCTTACGCGATCTTGATTATGCACTCGAGAAGCGGGTTGAGCAAGATTTATGGGTTGTTTGCTTTCGGCAGCAAATTACGCATCTGCAAACCCTATGTCTGGACAAGAAGGTGGGTTGTTATTTTATAACTTATTCATTATTATTGAACATTGTTCAAAGAATCTGTTCGATGCCCGCAGAACCCGAGGATCCAGCAACGCACGGCAATTTTGAAATGGTATCTGAGTTCCACCCTCGGATTCTACGCGCAACTTCTACGCAAACTTTGCGCTGTACATCAACTCGACTTGAATCGGCTGAAGGAATCGATTCCTCGGAGTGTCTCATTTTGTGTGCAATCGTGCCTCGTTCACCTCGGGGATGTGTGTCGCTACCAGAGCAAGAACGAGCTCGCCGAGCATTATTACCAACACGCTGCCGATATCTCACCGTCATCTGGCCAGCCCTTCAACCAACTTGGCTTATTATACGCTGCCAAAAGCGACCTTTTGTCCGCCTGTTGTCTCCACGCAAGGAGTCTTTCTGTTCGGTTCCCTTTCCCCGCTGCAGCACAGAACCTTTCGAAATTGCTTGAGAAGTTTGTTGAAACACCAGAGAACAAGCGAAATCATTTGTCCGGCAATGAATACATTGACAAGTTCTTGCGTTTTCATGCGATGATCAGTTCAGTGGATGAAGAACAACTTGCTTTGCTCGCGGCAACGTTAGCTTCACAATTGCCTCCCCTCGTGGCCACGGAGAGTTTGTCTGCCGAGAAGCTTTTGCAAATGATCACGTTGAACCTTTACGCGTTGCAGAAGTTTAGGGAAGATGAGTACCAAGCTGTTATTCATGGGCATCTAGCGATCATTTTCATAGCAGCTATCCTACCGACTTATACTCTGAAATCGGATCGGGATCCTCGAGAGTATTTCACTCTGCCTATCGTTTATATCTTGCTGGTGTGGATGCATCACAAAACCGATCGCTTGGACATTTTTAAGACGCGGCCGCACGTGTGGCCGTCATTGTGCCATCTTCTGAATCGATTGAAGGAAAAGTGCGGTTTTCGGGAGCCCAATTTCAGTGTAACGTTGCCCGAGGAATCGGATTTACGAGGCTTTCTTCCATCAGAAGCCGCGTTTGCTCATTTTCGTGGTTCAAAGCCGAGCAATGCATCTTGCGGATCTCCAGCATCCAATGAGGAAAGAGCTGTGAGAATTTTAGTCCTCGGTGGGAAACTGGCGGAATTGGATGCTCAGTTCATTAAAAAGAACTCTGTCGGGCATTTCGACGCATGTAGAGGGGATGGACCGAATTTGCTACAAATATCTCGGGAACCCTCTCCGACGACGAGCATTGAAAATCTTTCCACATTGATTGCGTTGCCTGAAGTGAAAACACCTGGGATTCTGCGCTTGGATACGTCGAATAACGAAGGGAAGGAGAATGAAAGTGTTCCGAAAGCGAAGAAGATGCATTCTGCCAATGCAAATGTTCCGGGATTTGCGGGAAAACGGGGTGGTTTTCATAATGTTGAACTGCATACCATCATGAAGAAGTCCGGGTTGTTGGATGCATCCAAGCCTATGGAAAATAACGGGAAGCAGGTAATTTGTTTATTACGTTTCTTGTGGTGCTGCAATCATTGCGTGGGAATTTATCCGTCAAAATCCATGAATTCCGGTTATGGCTTTCTTCTGAGTAAAGAGCCTCCAGATAATTTGGGAATCGATATCAAGACTTCGTACGTGCAGTATTCTTAAAATTCTCTCTAACGTGCCTCGGACATGAGTAAATTTTTGCGCGCAAGTTAGAATTTCAGCATAATTCGCGTGCAACTTGCCGGAAAAATGTAATGGAAAAATTAACTTAGCGCATCGTTTTCAATTTTCCTTCAGTACGCTAGTACTTCACTTCGTCATTGAATGCTTTTTGATGCTGTTTTTCCCACAAGCTGACTGAAGTATTGGCAAAAGCTCATCGATTGAAGCGTGATAGGTTATTAGATATTAAGAGCTCAGGTAAATTCCCTGACATAACTTCGTTTTATCGCTCGTTTCTTGTCGCTTCGTATTATTACTTATATTTATTACTTCGATTTTCGATTGATGAATTTCGGAATAGCATTTGATGAAAATCTTCTCGAAATTAGTCGAGGTCAATGGAATTTCTTGAAGTTGATTTGTTTCGTGACGTAATGAAGCAAACAATTCTGGTGTGTATGTGATAGCCATAATGAAAAATTTTCGAGGTACTGAAAATTACCGAGCCCTTGTGTGTCAAAAATACTTTCTTGTTAATTTCGAATTGAGGGAAGTCGTGCTTTCCTCAGTAGCACTTTTCCACGTTTTGTGGGTTTCCTGCATTGAATTCAAAAGTGTACTATACAATTGTTGGATTTTCGCTCACCTGTCTGGGGAAATTCTGACTTGAAACATTTATTCATGTCTTTATTTCAGGTGAAGTTTCGGTCACCATCTCCGGAAGTTTCGAACGATCACAGAGCAGTGAATGGTCATGGTCAAGCGAATGGACTGAAGAATGGACCTGAGATGAATTCCAAAGGGAAGACCGTTCCTCCTCGTTTATTATCGCTGCAGGTCAGCAGTCCAATAGCCCAGAATGGAGGTACCAGTTGGAATGAACCTGCCATCGGCCTATGGTCAAATGTTGATAAGCATCGTATGCCAAGTCAAGGTCAGTTTCTAGGGTTGTTCGGTCAATACTGTTCAGTGTGGATGGACTCTCTCCACAACGAAATTGAAGGAATTAGAAAATAATTCGTTGTAAAGAAACCCTTTCACATGGAGGAAAACCCTATGAGATTTAAAAAGTATTCTTTGTACAGAGAAAATCTTCATAGACAAGATTGTTAGATAGAGAGAGTCCACCTGTATGTGATTTTTTGGGTATTTGAAACGCATTTACAGCCATTTGAAAGTATTTTTCTAGGCTTTTGATTCCCGGCTGTCAAATTGTAGTCATTATTAGTTTATTTATCATGAGGAATTTAACCTCCTTGGACCTTTTGCCGACGATGCAAAAGAATGGGGTTTCCTGTCTGTCGAAACGATAGCAATTTGAAGGTGACTGACTGGACATTTGATTATAATTAATGTTGATTGAAATGAGGCAGTATTTGTGAGATTCGGAAAAGTTTCTGAATTTTAGGTATGAGAACATCTCGCTACATGCGTGGTGTTTCACTTATGATGTGTTGAAGTGTTTGAGACGAATCGAATCAATAGTTCAATCGTAATTTTTATTTTGTTTAATACTGTACAATGCCGTAATTCTGAACTGAACTCCGTTTTCATTTTGTTGGCGTTTATTCGTGATATGCATGATCGTGACAATCATTGTAACTTCATATGGAAATTATTCCATAATGCTTGAGTTCGAAAATGTTGAATGCATGCGGAAATGTTGCATAGAAGCCGAAATGGTGCTAGAAGAAAGGTTTCATTCCATCAGATGAAGACGGTGCCTTCACGCGTAATTGAGGGGTGCTGTCAGTATTTGAAATACCCGAATCTCATGTCAAATATTGTGTCCATTTTCCAGCACCTACGAGCAATTTGGGAAATTATCCTCGTCCAGGATTCGGGCAACAAATCGCAGCCTCGTTAACAGGACCCCGAAGCAAGGTTCCAACACAGCCGCCGAATTTCGCCACCAACTCCGCAACCGGTCTCGTTCCTCCGCCGAAGAATTTCAACAACCCTCCTCCATCTATGCAACCCTATCAAGGAATTGCGTTCCCGCCGCCAAACACCCACTTCAATAATCCCTCGCTTCAGAACGGTCCACTAGCGGCATTATTCGCTCAGCGGAACCAAGATCAACGTCCGAAGCAACCGGAAGCCATCGGGTCAGGAAGAGTGAAGAAACCATCTAGCGAGAATTACGTGCAGAAGGATTTCCAGGGGTTCCCGCAACGACCCGGGCAGCGGTTCCCGTTTGGACCCGAGAACGGCGTTAGTAATGGCGAAGAAAAGGCTTTCGAGAGTCTGTTTCAGCGTCCGCCGCCACCGTTGCATTTCAACATGCAAGTTCAGGATGCGGGAGATTTTTTGAGGTTTCCGCCGCCGCCGATGGTCGGGGCGGATGGGAAAGAGTCGGGCTTGAATGCGAAGCCACAGCCGTTGTTTCCACCTAACGAAATCACGAGGGACAAACCTTTCCCACCGGTCAGTTTTTTTTTTCTTCTTGACGTGATGAGTGAGGAGTGGATATTTTTTTCAGAGTCACGCGAAGAAAATCTCGCTTCTTTCTTCGAGGCTGAATACATTTGAAGATTTTGAAATTGGGAGTTGATATTCCTCCTCATTGCACACATGATCTCAATATTAATTTTATTTTCTCTTTCTGGGTCAAAAAGGCGTTTTATATATTTTAACCCTTCCGGGCTGCGTTTCGCTGAGTGGAATTTCCGTTAAGCGGAAGGCGATTTCTCTTGAGGTTACATAAGAAATCAATAATTGCATTCGAGGAACTCTCAAAAATTCTATAACTGCACATTACCCTTAATTTTTGGCGCACATATTTGAATTTTAAAATTAATTAGTGTTATGTTTAAGTGATCTTGACAAGTTTTTGCTGGTAACTTTCTGAATTTCGCAAATTCCAAGAGCAAGAGAAGTCATAACTATATCATTCTTGAATAATTCTTCACGATTTTTGTTAATTTTTCAAGTTTAGTCTGAAACTTGCCAAAATTCGAGGATTTCGCAGCCATAACATTTCGTCAAATTAAACTAGGTTGTTTTATAAGTCATCTTTTCCCCCGTGACCATTTTCACAACGCAGTTTTTTCGTTGTGTGAGTCTTCCGTTGTGTGGGGACTCACTGTATCAATATTTATTCGTCCGTTTCTCTGTCAAAATACTGTAAAGTTTTTCGGATAAGGAATGACGTGACCTATCCTTCTTGGACGATGTGTTCTTCTGATCACCGAAAAAGTATCGAAAAATTCTATTGAAAAGTAAAGTTCCTCTTTTTATGAGTTGTATTCATGCCAATTCTCTGGTATATCGTCTTTCCTTCTAGAAAGATTTTTCCAGAAAATTAATGATTCCACGTCGACTTTCCGGGTGGAAACCCCATTTTTTGTACCGTAAAAAGAAATGTGAACTTAACGAAGAACATTCTCTCTTTTCGTCATCAGTGTGTGTTTCTGAAAATGAATGTAATCATGATATGAGCAACATTTTTTGTTTGCGACTTGAAACCTGTTGAAATAAGGATTTCAGCTAAGAATTATTTGAACAACTTGAAAAGTACGCATTTGTTTCGTACTTATGGCGTCTTGTTCTTAATTTCAGAGCGGATTAAACACGTTGTTTGGGAACTTGCAAATGCCATCTTACGCCGACAACGGATATTCTCTGTTTGGGTTCCCACCGGGAAGCGGAAAGAACAGAGTTCCGCAAGTTCCGGTCGGAAGCAGTGCCGTTGGCAGTAATTTGAAACGCGGCGGGGATGAAATGCAGCCAGCTTGGAATTCTTTGAACGGCATTGGAAACGGCCTGTTCCCTGTTCCTCCTCCTCCACCTACAGTAAGATGCTGTATTTTTTTTTTAAATTCTATTACTGACCGTATTTACCCGAGTACCACGCGCACCTATTTTCCTGCAAAACTGAGGCAGAGAAATGGGGTGCGCGTGGTATGAGGGTATTTTTTTAAGTGAGCACATTTTTTAAAAGAAAAAAATCGATAATCCAGTGGTTCAAACTTTGATTGATTCTCTATAGTTGAAAATAATGCAAGGTCAATTCCATTTGGACCAACTGTTTGGAAATGCTCTGTTTGATTTTGAACCCAAAAATTGGGGTGCGGTCTCATGTAGGAAATAATGCATTTTTGTATCCCACCAGACCAAAAAACTAATTCCCCAGAAGAAAAGAAAAAGTGGGGTACGCGTCTTATTTGAGGGTTCGTGGTATTGAAGAAAATATGGTATTTTTTCCCAGATGTACAGACAGTAATACGGTACACTACTGAAGTCGTCTCGTTTTCGTTCGCAACTTCAGAATGCAAATAAATGGAAGCTTTATCTGTTCGGTGATTAAAAAAAATGCAATTGATGTAATGTACTGACTACGAGTATCTGTAAAAAAAAGTCTTGTAATCTTGCTAAAATGGTTGCTGACATTTTTGAGACAAGACCCTTTCTGATGGAAAAATTACCGCATTTGAATTTTGCAGCTGTGGATAAACATCACGTGAATTAATTTCAGCATCACTTGAGAATAAGTCTCTTAAGACACTGGAAACGGCGATGAGTTGCATAACTGAAAATGGATTATGCGTTAACAAAGGTCCCGGAATTGATATTTTCTTCATGATGTTAGGAGTGAATGGCTATGTATATTGCTCGCAGATAGCCCTTAGATAGGTGTAAACTCCCGTTTAATGTTTAGGGAGGCGCTTTCATGCATTCTCAACCTATTTTCAGTCAATCTGGGGTGGAATTTCGCCGCTGGAGAAACTTCTGGAGTCGTCCCGAAACAGCGGAGGAGGAAATAAGTTTATGGGCTTCGGACAAAACCACCAAGACAACGGGCAGCCGCCCTGAAGAAATCCGACTTTGGACCCCGTCATTGAGACGGACGCGGTTGTTTCCAATCTTGAAGAACGAGAAAGAAAAAGGAGAGTGGGAGAGCAACGTTGCGCAAATGGGGCTTGATTTAAAAAGGAAAAGAGAATTAGCCGTGAAGCCGTTTGAAAAATTTAGACAGTTTTGCGGCGGAATTGAGCTGCCGAGAAAGAAAATTTTCTTCTTATTGCATGTAGGGACTTGGCTGGTGTCGGAAAACGAATAGCTCTCGATAACTTCCTTTTTTTTCCTTGGGAGAAATCTCTTTGAGATATGTTCGATTTCTCCGGATTCTTTTTTTTTTCGGTGGCTAAGGACCCTGACGTACTTTCCGCAGCAGTCAGTTCGTGAGTTCGGGCCAGTTGGTTTGACGGATTTTGCACCAAGTTTTTGACCATCTGGGGACTTCGTGTGAACTGCTGGAGTTGCCTGATTTCCCAGTTTTCGATTCCGTTTCCCGAAGCGAAAGAAATGAGGCATTCTCTGCGAATCTTTTTTGCGAACTTCATTTTAATCCTCAATTTGGTTTGTTTTGCTTGGCTCTTTGTATCTGAATCATTCCTTCCAGGAAAGCTATGCCAACTTACGTGATGTGTTCTCGTTTGATGCGAGAAATCTTACCTCAAACACGGAGATTACTCTCCTCCACATGCACGAGAAAATCCAACTGGGAGCCAGAATATTTAGCAGTGAGTTTTCGCAGTATTTTTTTGCCCTGCATCCTGTCAATTATTTTTGCTGCGAATTTGCAAATGACTGAATTAATTTTAAAGTGGAGTGTAGCCAAACCCGGACGCTGCTTAGCTAAATCCAGACACTTTTTGCACTGTGCGTCTTCAAAAATGAAAAGGCTTCAATCATTCGTGCATTCAATAAATTTTCTCGGGTGGTTAGAAAGAACAAATTTGCCGGTGAAATTTTTATTTGACCATGCTTTTTTGCCCTTTTGATGAAGTGTGGAAATAATTTTTTATGTTGGTTGAATACATTATTTGAATAATAGCATATTCAACCATATGAAAGCATGGATTTTGTAAAGCATATTAAAGGACAGTGCTTTTTTTCCATGGTATTTGATCATCTTTTTGAATGCACCGAGTTAATTGCATTGAAAATTGTAATTTTGCTGTACCTCAAATTTCTGCTCGACTCCTAGCACTGAAATCACGTGTCCTAAGATTAAGTGAATATCATAACCTCTTCTAGATTGAATCTACTGATAGTAACTATGGTTTATTTTCGGGTAAGAACGTATTCGATTTCGGTGTTCTCTCTTTTTATTTAATTGTAAATTTTAAATGTCCTTCAAAATTTATTCCTTTATTCTCTCATCGAGGCGCTGAAACCGTCGATTCCCCAGTACGACCTGGTGAATGTCCAACTCAAGGGATATGACTTCCGAGTCCTAGAATCGTACCAGAAGTACGTGGAAAAATTAGCGGAAAACTTCGGAGTGAGCGTGAATGACAGGTATAAATATTCCCTCTAATTAGCTCTCTTTCAGTGAATGATGATCCATTTTCCAGTTGGGCGACTCCTGCTTCGAAGTACCGCGTAGATGTCGTAAGTGACGCTAACAAGGTTGTTGACCAGCTGAATCTGACGAAGTATGAGCGAAATGTTCAGGTTTGTTTTCCTTTATTTTCATTCATTCGCTTGGTGTTTGCGTTACGATTCAATTTAGATGCTTTGAAGTTTATTTTTAATATAGGTATTCAACGAAATAGTTGAACAGTTTGATATTTTTATCAGGTTGAATTTGTGAAAGTACGAAATCGCGAATGGCTATGTGTTCTTCCTCGGTTTGTCACGATATTTTCAGTTTTTCGAGGGAAATGTGAGAAGAGACATTCCTCTGTTTCGAGATTCCGCGTTTAATGAAGTACACGAGAGTAAATCTCGTTATGACGAACTTTTTGGGGAGGGGGCATCAGAAATTGTTTGTTGTCATGACTAATTTGTTAAGAGATTTTTCAAAACTAATGATGGGAAAAAATGTTTTTAGCTACGCCTGCATGTATCCAAGATTTTGCACTTCGGTACTTATTTCCTGTTTTTACTTGAAACTCTGATGTGAAAAAAGCAATCTCTACTCGGGGGATCATGCGCAGTATTTAATTCATTTGAGAAAATCGTGGCAACGCTTTTTGTTGTACAGTAAAATTTCGTTACAAGAAGCTATTGGGACCTATATAATTGCTTATATAATATTGTCACGATTTTTTTTTACGTCATGTCAAATTATGGCTATTGTGCATGGGCCCAAGTGAATTCGTTTTGAGCGATTATTCTTTATGAAGAGATTTTACGGCAATTGAATTACAGTACAGTACTGTATTTGTATTTAAACTCGTATT
Organism: Notodromas monacha; assembly: GCA_905338405.1. Taxonomy (NCBI): domain Eukaryota; kingdom Metazoa; phylum Arthropoda; class Ostracoda; order Podocopida; family Cyprididae; genus Notodromas; species Notodromas monacha. The sequence goes on from CAJPEX010001701.1 coordinate 48,973, forward strand.
TTTGCTGCTTTCGGTAGTGGGTGCTCGTACAGTGTGATCTCTTTTTTCGTTGTTGATTCAACTGCCGGCTAGGAAACTTAACACTATCAGGTTCACTTGGTGAATTTTAATCCATTTGCAATTGTGTGTTTTTTTTTCAGTTTGAGAATCTGCCAGCGTGTAGAGCAGGCCTAATGCTGAGCTTGCTGAAGCGAACGTTGCCTCCAGGAGTTGAACTGAGTGTTCACGAGCATTTGCCGGAACACGAACAAATTCGAATGGTGCCTGATTTCGAACTATTGGAACTGAAGAGTCAACTCCAAGATATCCAAAAACCCAAATAGTGATTCAATTTTTGTGTACGATACGTGCGAGCGCAGTGAAAGCCGTGTTTTGTGTTCAAGTCCATGCGTCTTCATTATTTTCATTTTTCGATGCATGTCTGTACTGATGCACGGTAAATTAACGTTTGATTTTTTTCTAGGGTTGTGATTTTATTTTTGTTTTTGAGAATGGGGGCTTTGCCCATTCCCTGTGAGGTTCATTGGTGGACCGGCTCAGAAGACATACGGCTGTGGGACGAGTGTGACACCAGTGTCTTCAGGTGCGTTGTGGGAGTCGAAGGTCTGATAGCAGGAAGAAAAGTTCGTGTTGATCGTCCGTGTTGCTTGAGAATTTTGTAGCGCATCTGTTTGTTTTACATACTGTACTTCGTAGTACTGTATACTGAAGTACGGTAATCAATCTGAATTATGTTTAAGTTTTTGAGAATGGGGGCTTTGCCCATTCCCTGTGAGGTTCATTGGTGGACCGGCTCAGAAGACATACGGCTGTGGGACGAGTGTGACACCAGTGTCTTCAGGTGCGTTGTGGGAGTCGAAGGTCTGGTACCGTTGATATAACGCTTGTGCAGGAAGAAAAGTTCGTGTTGATCGTCCGTGTTGCTTGAGAATTTTGTAGCGCATCTGTTTGTTTTACATACTGTACTTCGTAGTACTGTATACTGAAGTACGGTAATCAATCTGAATTATGTTTAATCTACCTCTCTACTCTACGTGTCCCAAGCAAGCAATTATCCCGGAATCGCTCTATTTTTAGCCAAGATTGTTCGGCATTGCGAGGGGAATACAGCTGAAATGATTTTTTTAATATCATATTTAATTAGCTCTATTTTATGCGGTTGAACCTCTTCGGGTCAAGGTCAGATGGACGCGAACGAAAAGTTGACGCAGCTTTTTTGAGTTGAACCAGCATTTTTAATGGGGAAACAATTTGAAGAATGATAGGAAGATAAAATAAGTTACTGTATTTACTCGAGTAACACGCGCCCCCGAGTAAGACGAGCACCAACGATTTTGGATACAATTTTGTGAAGAATGTTAAGATGCACACCTTAGGTTTTAGTTACCACAGATCTTACTATATTTGGAAAACTGTTGGTTGAAAATCTGGATGGAACCCATTCGAAAATTGAAATTTGTGATCACATTTTTGTTTTTAAAATTAAGAATTCCGAAAAAATTGGAATTGGGGAGAAAAATTTATGATTGTTGAAAAATGTCCGCTGAAACTTTGTACCCGACTAAAATGATGCGCAACTCATTTTTCGTTCCAAATTACTGAAATAAAAAGGTGTGTGTGGTATTCAAGTAAATATGGTATCTTTTGGCTCTTGTGAATGTGTTTAGTGCTCTGTGCATTAATTAACCGGATGCTAAATTTTTAGATAAGGCTACGTTTGTCCAATGAGTCGCTCACTTCCCTACGAAAAACATCCTTACATTTTTACTGATTTTCTCTCTCCTGGGTTCCTTAGAGTTTTAGCCCGAAGGCCTCGAGGAAATTTATTTATGGACGGTTTAGGGAAAAACCTTTTAGTTGGGGACGCTTTTGATTTATTGATCCTAAAGACAATTAAGACAAAGACAACTAGACAAAATTCGAGTTTAACGTGTGGATATTTTCGACTTCGGGAGGTTTAAGTTAGCCAGGTTCAATTGAATACCGTACTACATTTGAATTCGTAAATGGATGGAGGAGCAAATCATGCACAAACTATCCCAGTTGGGGCAAAATTCGATCAACGAATTTTTCCTTACTGTGCGATAACATGGACCTTATCTTCCTGCGAAAATTAATAATGTATCGCAACTCTACAAAAGGGGAAAAAGTTGATTAATCCGACTTGCTCTTCCCGATTTTTCAGATACCACAAAAAAGATAAAGAAGTGGACGATGATAACCCTCTGGAAAAGGCACATTATCAGTACACTGTCCAACGAGGAGTAAAATGGCACGGGAAAGCTGGAAAAACATGGACTTCTCTCAGGAATTCACTAACATTAAAAGACGTGGAGGTAAACATCATTTTTCTCTGCTCGACTTCGAAATGTCCACTGCCTTGGAAATGAAGACGTTAATGCCCATTTTCCCTCGGGCCAATTCTCGACTATTTTATCAGTCTCGAGTCGCGTCACGTTTAAAATAAAAGCA